>VUQJ01028042.1:14047-32822 GCA_015108635.1 Andinoacara biseriatus | reverse complement strand
CTCCTTGGTGCTGGGCGTGAAGGTGGATGGCATGGTGGAGGCCTCTGTGAGTCCGTTCCTGGAGGCTGGCAAGGATTGAGAGCTGTTGGCTCGATCTGGAGAGACTTCACTGTTCTCTGTTGAAGCTGGGATTTTTGGCAACGAGTTTTCTAGATGGGAAAAGTTAAGTAAAATAAAGCGTTTACTGATCAACTAATGAGCAGCATTTGCTGAGTGTAAAAGCTTAAGGTTTTCCTAAATTTTCACTCAATAGTTTTCACTAAAGAATAAACAAAAATATGATGTCTGGGTTTTAAGGTAGTTAAAAGGCAGACATCTTTGAAATCTTTGGTATTTCTTAATAATAGCTAAACAAAGTCAAACCTGAATCAATAAATAATTTTACATTAGAAAAAAAAATACAACCAACAACCAATCAACTGACTTTCCCCCTCGGCTTAATCTCTCGTAGCATCATTCAGCTCATTGTTTTGGTTGTACATGTGACCAAACTTTAATATTTGGTTCAGTGTTGCTTCTCTCATTCAGGCTGCAGCAAGCAGCAACCAACACAAGCTCCAGTAAACCATGTGCCGTGCACAGTCTGTACGGCACCAAACAACAATTAAATGCTTGCAAAGGTTATCCAGCTCTCAGCACATGTAGCAGATTAAAAGCTAATGGAGTGCAAAAGATTTGTCAAATAGATATACAGACTTCAAAAGAGTTTAGGCATCTTGTAGATGTGCTAACAAAGTAGCAATGTGGAAAAATGCCACGAAAGTGCCAAAAATTGCAGTTCCTCTAGTGGCCACTTGAAGCTGACTCCAAAAATGAGTCAATCCTCATAGGATGGCATGCTAAAATGTTACATTTTTAAGCAGCAATAAACATGTTAAAACCCTGGTAAAACTTTATGTAGGCTTAAAGTTAAGGCATAGCCGCCTTCAGTGACAAGTGAAGACACTAGCTGTCTGCTCACCTCCCTGAACTAGACCTCTCAGCCCTGGCGCTATTTGCAGAATTTCTAAAAAACAATATAGTAGTAATATATTAGCATCAATTAACAGGTTCTCTGGGTCCGTTGATGTACAGTATAGTCACCAGGTATGTGGATGTAGCTTACACACTTCTTGGTTGTGCTAGCTGACTCCTCGGCACTTCACACATCCAAATATATTCACTTCCAACCCCAGAAAAGCAGGATGGCAATGGAAAAAAAGCTAAAGTAGAGTATTCAGAATGGGACCTCAGAAACTGTAGACTATGTCCATCTTTTATATTCAGGCTATATTGATAAGATGTATGAGCTACACCATATTCAAACCAGCAAGGACAAAATCTAAAATGTATAAATCTGCTAATGGCTCCATAATAAAAGTTATATGTTAACACACAAACAACATGCCTTTGACATGTTTTATGATCTGTTCATATTTACTCTGCCTTCACCTGGTGGAAAATGAGGCAGGCAAGCTATAAAAATAACACTAAAGCTGTATACCTTTGAGGACAGAGATGTGCTGTGGCGTCTCCCCAATATCCAAGCTGTCAGAGTCTCTCAGCTCCACCTTGTCGTAACCGTACCAGCCCAGCAGCTCATTCATGGTGTTCTCTGCAAAACTCTGCAACACAAAGAGAAGGAACAAAGCTCTTTATATAGGAACAGTCAGGCTTAAAAAATAATTGTCGGCCTGCTTTAATTATACACAGTGATACAATACTAATGAGCAGAGATATAGTAAAAGTCAAATAATAGCAAGTTAAAGGTCAGAAACTTTAAAAAAAAAAATACATTTTCACATGAAATATTAATGTTACCCAAGCTGGAACAAGAGGAAGATAAATGAGGTTTGAGGTCATTTGTTACAAATGCTAATGCAGTAATCTGGTATTTTGTTGCATTTTTTTGTGCCTCTCTTGAGACCTTGACTCGCTCTTTAGATTTGTCCACATTTCTTCAGCTAATTAAGGAGAGACATTGTGATCCCACTCAAACTTAACTCTGTGTCAAGAGAAAAACTGCAATGTAGAGTTCTCCCTGCATGTCCTCTTCATAAGTATAGGTCAACCTAATTGGGGCAAACTCCTTCCCAAACGCTGCAGTGTGCATCCAGCTGAACTAATAGCCCATATCACTGCACAATAAAAGAGGAGAATCTTATCAGAGTGTAATAAAGAGAATGGGAACCCTATCACAGAATGCTAACCAGCATAGAAAATGTATCAATTTACAGTAACAGGAACAGTACGGTACAGTAAAGACACAGTAACAGCAGAGCTAAAGGACTGATGCCTCCCTTGCATCACTTAAAGGACACTAATTCAGTCAGTTATGTCATTCAATGCTGAGAGACCCCAAAATAAGTCTTCAATGCAATACAAACATCACATTGCCTCAACCAACACAATCTCACATCAAAAAAATGACTGCGTACTTTCTTTGCCTATTGTTTTAACCTACTGTATTTACCTGCATCAGTGCTGCTGTGGCTGCATTAAGAGGCAGACTGGGTTAAACAAGTACATCTGCGGTGGCAATTTCCCAAGCTTATTCAGTCTGGTAAATTAATTTGTAAATTGAAAATCACTGTGGTGGCGGGGTGTGGTTTGTGGCTCAGCTGCAGGGGAGGGGTGCCGCAGCGGGTTCAGGGGATGGCGTCAGGGGAGACTGGCCAGCACAGCTGGCTGACATGATTTAATTGTGTACTCTATATATGCGCAGTAGCGTGCTGGGAGGAGACAGAAGGAGGTTGGAGTCGGCAGTGGAGGCAGGAACAAGCCAAGCTAGCCGGCACCCCATGTATAAGCAGTGAAACAGTGTATGATAACTAAATAAAAAAAACAGTGTGTGTGTCGGGCTCCTGTAAACAGAGTCGGTATTTACACTGGTGCCCAACTTGGCTCGATACAGAGAAGTTGGACCCACAGCTAATGCAGCCAATGCAGACACTGGCGCAGATGGCAGCAGAGCTGGCAGCAATGCACAGGGAGTAGGCGGCGGTGCAGCATACGCAGCTGGAGATGATGCAAGCCTAGGCCAAGTGCCGCACTCAAGTCTTGGTAGCTCCGTCTAGGTCTACAGCTGCTGCTCGCCCCGACCCCTTCCATCACGCTGCACAAGATGAGGGAGGCGGACAATCCACAGTCCTTTTTGGACATATTTAGAGCCACAACGGAGGCATGCAAGTGGCCAGAGTCTGACTGGGTGTTGCAGCTGCTGCCCTTGCTGTCTGGAGAGGCGCTTATGACAGCACTGAGTCTGCCCCTGGCAGCTTCGATTGCGTCCAGCAAGCAGTGTAAGACCGGCTCAGCTCTCCCCGGAGGACCACTGCCATAGTTTCCGCGGCTCACGGATGATGGTGGGGGATTGGCCTTTCGCGTATGCCCAGCATCTCAGAGAACCTGCGGGCAGATGGCTGCACCTGGGACCAGCAGAAGGGGAACAATGGCTACTAGAACCGGTTGGTGATTCTATCAGCTGGGCATATGGGGGGGATGTATGCCAGTGGTGTGCGTCCTGTCTGGAATGCCAGTTAGGGAACCAGCCATCTATTCCAAAAGCACCATTGCATCCATTACCATTAGTGAAAGTCCTATTTGAGCACATTGGCTCCTCCTGCACTGGTTGGGCACTGCTTGCGTTTTTACAACACGGATTTGCCCAAGGGCTACTGGCAGATTTCCTTGTCTCCAGAGTCTCAGGAAAAAACGGCTCAGGAAAAGACAGCTGTCTCCATATTGGTTGTACCAATTCATCACCCTTCCTTTTGGCTTGTTTAGAGCCCCGGACAATTTCCAGCATCTCACGGACAGGATGCTGTTTCTGCACACTGCATACACTGCCACCTACCTGGACGATGTTATCATCCACAGTGACACCTGGACAGGGCATGTGCAGCGGGTGGCCGCAGTGCTGGAGTCTGTGAGGCAGGCGGGGCTCATGGCCAACCCAAAGAAGTGTGCAGTTGAACAGAGGGGGGTACAGTATCTGGGGTACCATTTGGGAGGTGGGCAAGTGTGCTGTTTTTTCAGGTAGGAAAAAAAACACTCTCTGGACTTTGCGGAGCTGACTGGCCCCTTAACTGACCTTACCCGAAAGGTTGCCCCGGATCTGGTCCAGTGGACAGGAAAGTGCCAGGTGACATTTGACCAAGTGAAATGGGCTCTCTGTGGTGAACTGCTGCTCCCCACTCATAACTTCTTCCACCCTTTTGTTCTGCAGACTGATGCTTTGAGCAGGGAGCTGGCAGCCATTCTGTCTCAGCAGGTAAGAGGGGTTAACCGCCCAATCTACATCAGCTGGAAGCTGTTGGAGCAGGAAACTCGCTACAGCTGATGGGCAGTTGACTCTCTCCACCATTACCTCCTGGGATGTTCCTTCCCCCTCTGCTCGGACCACACCCTGCTGCAGTGGCTCCATTGCATGAAAGATGCCAACACCCAGATCACCTGTTGGTATTTGGCTTTACTACCATTCAAGTTCAAGCTGGTCCATCGTCCAGCGGTGCAGATGGCAGCGCCTAACTTCCTCTCTTGTGCAAGGAGGGGGGGTAGGTTAGGCTGGACGGTTCCCCAGCATAAGTCAGGTGATGAGGGTGCATTGGAACTGTTTATGATAAATAAAAGATGACCACAAGTGCATAAGCTGAGTGTCCCTATGTGTGTTGGGACTCCCGTAAATAAATGTCTGTGTTTACAACCAGCAAAAACATTGTCTCTCCTTCCGTTTTATTCTGCACATACACATGAATGCAAAAACACAAGTATTCACTGAACTGTCTTTGGACTGACAATAACCAGATGGAAAGTTTTAATCTATCACCCAGACCTACCTCTGTTCATTCATCTATGGCATGAATGTTAAAGTCACAGCACTTTAACCCAGGAAGTTGGGGTTTGTGCCCTCTGTACTACCCTTTTCATTTTATTTTTTCCTTTCTTTTGTTATCAGACGCTGTTTAAACACGCTTTGGTTAAATTAGGACAAAAACATGTTTTGGGAATAAATATACACCTTTTTAGGTGATTTCAACACATACAAACTCATTAACAAATAACATTTTAAAGCTGGGATGGCACGTTGGTGCTGTGGTTAGCTCTGTCAACTTGCAGAAAGAAGGTCCAAGCCGTTATCATCCACAGGCCTTTCTGAGCAGAGTTTGCATGTTTTCCACATGCTTGTGTGGGCTCGCTCCGGGTCCTTCTGCTTCCTCTCGTGGTTAGATAAACTGGTGATTCTAAACTGACCATACGTGTGAATGTGAGCATGAAGGGTTGTCTGTTTTCTGTGTGTTAGCCCTGTGACAGATTGACGAACTGTCCATGGTTTACCCTGCCTCCTGCCCCATCACACCTGGGATAGTTTTGGGGTTTGTTTGTTTTTTTCAGACTTGAACAGTTTTGGTCCTTAGCATGAGCGTGTAAAGACTGCTAAAGTACACATTTACCATTTTCTTTCCTGTTGGGAAGTAGATGAGAAGATCACTATCAGCTTTATTTATTTATCACCTGTTTTAATATAAATCTGTGGTCCATTTACCATGGAAACCAGAGCGGGAAGGATTTTACATCCAAGCTGATCACATTCAGGCTTTCATGCCAGGTTAACATTGTTAGAAATACCAGTTGATAACAACACATTGCAGGGTATTCACACACACAAAGACTGTAGTAACATGAACCTTCAATGAGAAAAGTCTAATAAACAATAAATGATTTCACCTCTCAAACTGTTGGTGCTTGAAGCAGCCACCAAGCCAAGTCAGGCTTAATGAACTTATTCTGGCAATCGTGACTAGTACAGGTGATCCAGTTAAAATTTTCTGTTAGGATCTAGGAAATTCTGACATCTCAGTTCAAACAGAGCACATCCTGAAGCCAAGAGACAATTTGCCTACCTTAACACACAGAATGCAAGCAGCTGGACAGCAGGTAGTCTGGCTCTGCTTTAAGGCAACCTAAAGCTCTAAAGGTTTACTGCAGTATATTTGAGTAATCTACAATAAAATTCTAAAATCACAAGGTTTGTTTTTATTCATATTATATGAAAAAAATGTCTCTTGGCAGGATGCAGTGCAGGTGACTTCCTAAACTTCTAACGGCTGGACTTTATTTTTGGCTAGCTGTTTAATCCTGTTTTACATCTTAAAGGAGAACTATTACACTCATTTCTACCTTGATGGTTTTAATTTGAAACTCTGCTTGAGTTGTTTTACATGTTAAGCAACTAAAAAAAACTATTGTTGCCTCATACCGGCTCTTTATGCGTTCCATTAGTAAATCCTTTGCCTGAAACAAGCTGTTTTAGCTCTGGTCTCTGAAAGCCCACTTCGGACTGGCTGCCCTTCATCTGGCTTCCATAAACAAAACCCAGTGTTTATAAGCCCCGCCTTCTCATCTTATAGAGGACCACAGAAAGGTCAGAGAAGATGGACAAATCAAGTATATAGAGCAGTATGAAGCAAATTGATTACTTTTACATATACTGACCTCAGTATTTGAAACTTTTGCCACATCTAATAAGACAATCTTACATTGAAACAATACACACACGCACACACATATATGCACATGTGACAGTAAGGAAAAGCACCATAGGTCTCCTTTAGTGCTCTCATTAACACTTGGAAAGAAAGCAAATGCCTCCCAAAAAGTTCAAAGACTCCTTTAAGTCCTTTTAAACATTTAACTGGTAAATACTACACATAAATATTAAAGTACACGAACTACTCATGACAATAGGGATTTTCCATGCATTCGCACATCGTTGCAACCAATCCCGGTGCAGGACAAACAAACTAAGTTAATTAAATGACACTTTACTGGACTGGACATTAATTGCAAAGATCTGTCATGTCTTGTGCCACACAAGTTTCTTTGAGCAAAGCAGTGATGTCGTAAGAGTCACCACAGGCACAGCAAAATGTGGTGCAATTCAGGGAGCGTGAATGTGAATACATAAAACTCGATGCAGGTGAAACATTAAAAAGTATTTTCCTCCATAACATCCTCTCACAACACAAAAAAAACACTATACCCAAAACAAAATCATAACCCCGCTAATGCATACAGCCCATTATCACCACACACCTCTCAGCTGGAATGTTCCCAGAAGCGTCTGTTCGCTGAACCGTAAACTATTGTAAATGGTTCAGCTTTCAATTGACTCTAAAACATGGCTGAAAATGTTCTTTCTTTGGAAACAGACTTCAGCAGTGAGGATGAATCAGCTGTAATTATTTGTACTTGGCTATAAAACATTAGTCACAGGTCACTAAAATGTCGGCTTAGAGGGAACTCCGGCTTTCTAAAGGAATTTTTTTTCCCCTGATTTGATGGATAATTTATTAAAATGTTCTTATAACAATAAAAAGACTTTAAGATAAAAGCTGAACGTACCGTACAGCGCATTGCCACATGCTCCCAGTCCAACAGAGGTTCATTATTTTATGGTCAGCTGCACTTTTTTCATACAGGCGTCACTCATCATTCACTACAGCAGGCAGTTAAATGTCAATTACAAACAGCTCCTGTCGATATGACACAGCTAGAGTGATCATGTCAGGGTGGATCAGTGCCACCCAACACATCTGACTCTCACAGGCAACCTAAATTTAACTGCACGGTGTATTATGTGCATTTGTTACCAAAATGAATGTTAAAGACAGCAACTGGTGCAATTAGTGCATTTAACTTAAGTTTATTTTCTTATGGGGTAACTGAACATTAAATAAAGTTTAGATTGTGGTTATTAAAGAAGCACGTAAAAAGAGTTCTCAAAAGCTTTGACAGATAAGCAACTACAGAATGCTACATTTTAAAAAAGGGGGGGGGATAAAAAAAATTGTGTGAAATTAATTAAAAGAAAAACTAAGATAGAAGAAAACACTCCATAGTGTAATCATAATCAATGAATACTATTAAAAGAATAAAAGCAATTATACTAGAAAAATATATAAATGATTTAAAAATGAAAGATGATAAAAAAACAAGTGAAAGACACCGTTCAAGCTTTAAAAATGCATTTTGAGAAGTGAATTGAAGGAAGTCACTGAGCCTGTGAGCCTTATCTCCTCAGGCAGCGCGTTCGAAAAGCTGAGGCACCTGATGGCAAAAGCAAGCTCACCTCTAAATTTGGAAAGGTCGGGACGGGCCACCCCTGAAGATTTAATAATATGCATTTCAATTTTCTAACTGCAGCACGCAAAGACTTCTTTAAGTTTAAAGTAGTGGTGTTGTAACCATTATTTTAGTTAATCCGTTTGGATGGGAATGTAGTTCACAATACTTTTGTAGATGAGAAAGCTTTGGCTAGTAACTCGCACTCCTTTAGTAACTAATGACTCCTGCTCACTGTTTTAGTTCGGGGTTGTTGTTTAATGTAGCTGTTCAGTGCATGAGCCACAGGACAAAATCTAAACTCTCTTTCTCTTCACATTGGCTACAAAGCGAATATTATCTATCTGTTGCCTACAATGTTGCCTACAGTGACCTATCTTTGTATTTATACAGCTGCAGCGCATTATTAAAGCGTCATATCATTTTAATTTCATGGCCAACAGCAAAAACAGACTGAATAATACTGCAGCATGGCCATGTACTAGTTAAGCTCATGTGACTTATAGTAAAACTTGCCTCTAACTTAGTAGAGAGTCTGCTTTTTTTTTTTTTTTTTTAATGACACATTTTTAAAAAACTCACATAAAACCAAGCAACAACATGCACTGATGTCCAAGTGAGATTTGGAAATCTGGAAAACACATTCAGACTCATTAAAAAGCTGTACACGAAAGGTTCATGCAGAAGAAAATTGCACTTGAATAATATCTGAACTTCAACAGCCTGTGATGGCGTAGAATGATGAGGTATCAGCTCACGGCACGTCACGGGTTGGTGTCGACCAGCCTGTGCTGACCTGTGCCGTTTCACACCGAAAGTAATCAGACGGAGAAAGTTTGGTAAGTCCTGATTTCTCGGGAGAGAGTAGAGTGGAGGCAGCTGCAGCGTCAATTTGTGTTTTCCTGTGGGTGATAAACTGACCACATCCGACGGCAAAATTTCATTTGGGCAAACAAAGTGAATCTACGGCGTCTCAGTGGAGGGAGACAGGATGGTGTATTTTAAGAATGAAATACCCTACGCAGCTCTTAAAAAGGCTCCTGATACAGCGTGGCCTGGTGGGCATGGAGCTGCAGCCTGCAGACAACAGGTAGGTGCACTGACTCAATTACTTGATACAAACTCAATCAGCAACTCTAAGTGCAGTTTGGCTACTGCTTACAATGGTATTATATGTATTAAGGGAAATACAAGTGGGAATGAACTCATACACACACACACACACACACACACACACAACACTCAGACTGTGGAAGAAGTATCTCTCTGCATATCTAAAACATTGTGGTACGTACAGGAGTGACAGAGGCAGACGCTCTCCTGCTTCATCAGCACATTTGCTCCATTTCTAAGCATTTTAGGGAGAAATTCATGATGTGCTCTATTTGCACCTCAGAGTAGTAAAACCGCTCTTGGATCAGTTTTACCTCGGTTTGCTGCGTTCACACACAGCATACAGTTTCTGCAACGCTGTGCAGGAAGACCTGTGTGATAGTTAAAAGAACTTAAAATACTAGGAAGGCTTTATTAATAAAGAACGACAGCAGTTATTGATCAGTCGTCATTAAACACCGCTGTGGTGGGGTTGTCACTTGGTAGATGTGGCACAAAGGTGCAGGGCACAGTTTGAGTCAATATCAGGCGATGTCAAAACACACCATCCACGTGCATGAGGTACCTACAGGACTGTTTGAAGGCCTTACCATGCAGGCACGTGTGAGCGAACATCTGGAGCTCTCTGAGCTTCAAGGTCACACAGCGTCATCGTTCAACAATGAAAGGATTTGCAGTGATTATTTACAGCAATTAAAGTCTAATCCAAACACTCATAATCGCAGCTGGGGTTTTTTTTTTTTCTTTGCCACAGAGCGTTTTAAAAATGGTGGTTAAAGCAGTTAATGAGGACAGCTCATGTTTGCAGATGTAACAACGCTAATGCTTGAACAATGATGAGTGACAGCAGTGCTTTTTCCGCCTGAAGGTTCCTGGGAGTCAGATTTAGTACCGCGTCCTGAGCAGAGCTAAAGTTAGGTGCTGACAGCTAAATACATAACCGTGTTGTCACCCACTGAGACACGCTGTGAACACATTCTCATTGCTACATATATTACATAGTCACAATTTCGCCTCCTGACATTTTAACTAAAGACGCCGTTTTGTTAATTTAATTTCTTTCTTTTTTTTTTTGCTTTAACTGTGTTTATCTGTGCTCCATTTACACCAGAGAGTCCTTCCAAATTTCACACACACATGCAGTGTGTGTAATCAGGAAGCAGCAAATTAGGGCTGCAACTAATTATCATTTTATTTACAGATTAGTCTGCTTATTATATAAATTATAAAACTATTATATAATAAATATAAAAACCCACACAAAACAAAGAAAAGCAGAAATGACACACAAACAAGAAACTGTAACCACTTTCCCCACTTGGAATAAGGACTGAAATGATCAGTCAGTTAGCAAAATAGTTCATTATTCTTAAGTTGGTTTCATATTAATTAATTGGTTTTCTCCGCAGTCCAAAGACATACAGTTAGTGGGGTTCAGTTAACTGGTGATTCTAAATTGCCCGCAGGTGTGAATGTGAGCATGAATGGTTGTCTGTTTTCTGTGTGTTAGCCCTGCGACAGATTGACAACCTGTCCAGGGTGTACCCCGTCTCTCGGCCTATGGCAGCTGGGATAGGCTCCAGCCTACCCTGAATTCGATAAGTGGAAGAAGATGGAAGTGGCCTGAGGAACAGATTGAATTTTAGGAGAAGAACTTGTCCTACACACAATGACTGGAAATACGTTTAAGTGTCCACATTTTGCTTTCTCTATACTTTAGTGTGTTACAAATGTTTTTTTAAAAGTTATCATAGAGTTATTCTTATGGAAAGGCTGAATCACTTTGCTTATTTAAGTGACTGTGTAACACAATTGCATAATGCCCACTTAGTTTGTCACACCCTCAAATAAAGAATGCAGGCTATGCCCTGCCTCATAGCATCCAGGGTTATAGCTCCTTACCACAGGCTCTATATAAAAGAAACATAGCCACTGTGATGTCATCCATCAGTTTATGATCACTCCATCCAAGAAACCTCCAGTCGCTAGGGAAAAATGTGTATTCCCCAACCGGTTGGTGAGTGCTTGAAGGAGACTGCTGGCAGTAGCTAGGTGAAATTGGTTGCAAAGAGTGTGCTGCACCCACAATCTCCAGGGGAGATGCTGATTTATGGGAGGGGTAGTAAAATTTGAAAGTGTGATGCAATTCAGAAACACAGAACATTCGCCTTAAAGCTGCAACCAGCACATTTCAACAGGCGCGGTTTCTGTAAGCAAACATTCTCCATTTCTGGTTTGCGTCACACTTTTCACAGTTTCACTACCGCTCAATGAGTAGTCAGCAGTATTTAAGTATTTGCAGGCAAGCTGGCATCTTCTACGTAAACTATGGGTGACTGCAGAAATCTGCTAAATAAAGCAATCACAAGGAGGTTTTCAGTGTAGGACCATATACTTCTTAGTGACCAATTTCACTAAGCAAACATCAGCTACCACTTGCCAGCTATTTGGGGAAATACACATTTTCAGGGTTGCTGACGAGTCTCGAGTCCTGTGTGACGGAGGCCAAATACTTGCAAGCTTGGAGAGTAAGGTGCACCTATTATACTGTATGTATAGATACATGACTCAGATAAAATGCTAATTAGTGCCACGCAACATACAAATAAAATACTACCCACCTGTCAGTCAATGCAGCTACTCCCCAGGTAATGCAAAGTTTTATTAAACCTTTAAAATAAAAACAATAAAATAAAATGCAAAAGAGGTTAATATGATTTTAAAAACTGGGGAAAATTAGTTACAGAGACTCAAACCATTTTTGTGCAAGGTTGTGAACGTGCTCATTTCTGCTGTAAAGTTGGGCTTTTTAACATGGGATCCTATGGGGACTGACTTGCTTTTGGAGCCAGTCTCAAGTGGCCATTCGTGGAACTGCAGGAACTATTTGCTGAGTCCGCTGAAAAATCCAAACAGACTGTTATTTTTGTATTTGGATGGCCCTAAATAGAGAGGAATTAAAGCAGAACATTTGAGACAAGAGGTGTGGCAAAAAGAAAAATAAAAAGACCATAATAGTCTAGTAAAACTTTCAAAATAAAATTACAAAGCTGTAAATCAGCATATTATGGGCTCTTTAAAATTATGAGAATAATTATTGAAACCTAATGGAGAAGAAGATTTATGGTTAACTTACATAACAATAAGCTGAAAAGAGTCAGAGTGCTGACAGACTCGAAGCGCACAAATTGGCAGGCACAAGTGCAGCAATTAGCCCAACTGCAAGGATGAAACCTTGAGAGGAACAAAATCACCCAGGAGAAAATCCTCCTTTTGAACAAACGAGATGGAGCATAACCCGGGCTGAATGTACTCCTGAGTAAAACGGATGTAGCTGTAAAATAACCACATCACCAAGACAAAAACACAGCATCTCTCTGTGTCTCCCTTTCCAGCCTACCATCCTGTCCTCTAAGTCACCCTACTACTTTGAGAAAGGGGGAGCATTATTAAGAGGGGAATCTAATCCCTGTTGGCGGCTCATCAAAGCAGCGGCACCAACTTCGGTTCTGCGTGTGCTGAGAGGAAGAGGTAGAAGGGCAGCTGCAGATATCTGTATGTTACACTGGATTTATAGCCTTTTTATCTGGTTTATCACAGACAAAAATCTCTTTTTATCAGCTTTATTCATCACAAAGGCTTCTGAGATCCTCAGACCAAAACCGAGGTCAAAGTGTATTTCAAGCACAAAGGTGCAAACAAAATTTTTAAAATGTTTCTCTGACTGATCTTAGGAAAGTTCATATTTCATTCAGAGTCAAAATTGCACAGTACTCCCTCACATAAATCTCGGATTTCATCGTTTCATCGATTCTCATTTCTGTAGTTTGGTATCAACAGCTGTTGTTTACATGGCTACTCATTAACCATTTTCTGAACTAATTTTTGATGATTGTTGCCAGGGTTAAAAAAATGTTCAAAGAAGCATGTTCTCCAACAATGGTGATACTAACCAGTCCAAAGTATGTGTGTGTGTGTGTGTGTGTGTGTGTGTGTGTGTGTGTGTGTGTGTGTGTGTGTGTGTGTGTATATATATATATATATATGAGAGATCACAATGCCTCACAGCCACCCTGCTGAGTGAAATAAGCCAATGGATTCATTTGAAAGAAGTTCTTTAGAGGGAAAAATTTACTAAGTTTACTATTGTATTTTTGCCTCCTGTTTTAAGTTATTCAGAGGGGATGACGCCTCCCTGGAAAACCTGGTCAAGAAGAGGTTTTCTGGACCTTGTGCATCTTTCCAATGGGATCATCAAACACATGAAAACAGCAGGAGGTTTTGCAACAGAGCTGGAAAACTGGGCTAGCTCCACAGAGCAAAGACTGCTAGCCGACATGATAAATGCAGAAATGAAGGTAAAAGCCAGACAGACTACTACCACTGACTGTGTGGGAAAATTTGAAAGAACAAGGTGAATTGTCCGCTCAGAGGTACTTATTTTAAATTTCTGTGTTTAAAAATAGTTTAAAACTTGCCAAAATAAACTAAAGCGATAAACAGAATATAAAGAAACAACTGCTATAACTTCATTTCAAAAAACGTGCACATTGTGTGAAAGAGATATCAGCTAAAGCTGAACTGAGGCCAGCCTGCACTTTCACGAAATATTAATTTGTCCTAGAAAAGCTAATGCAGTGGTTGCAAAAAGCCATGAAACAGCCAAAGAATATTATATGCTGCACTTAAAATATTTAAAAACAAAAGAAGAAACAGAACAATCTGGCTTTTACAGTGAGACCCGAATTCACACCAAGAAAACACCATTGCTTTGTTTAACACACTGAGAGGGGTTTACCCCCATGCCTTTAGATGACCTGCAGCAACGAGTACGAGGCTAATGGACTCGATCTCCTTTGTAATCCAGAAACAGGCATTCTACTGCTGCAGCAACTAGAAACTCAAAGTCACCAGAAAACCTCATTGATCCAGTACAGAATGATCACTGCTTTTCTTGTTGCTGTTGTAAGAAGGACAACAATTGAAAATTACCCCATAAGTCTAACTCTGGCTCATTTCTTATTTTTCTGTTGCTCTGTGATCTCTGTCCCTTTCAAATAAACACAGAAATATGAAACATAATAACAAAGTTGTATTATACCGTACAGATACAAGAGAACAGATATTCATAGAAACCTTAGACGCTTACTTGTTCTTTCCTTTTCTTATAGCTTTTTTTCCCTTGTGCTCCTTCCCCACTAACATGTGATGGGTGGAGATGGAAGAAGTAAGTAATGCTTTTGTTTGTTGACTCCCTTAACATTTTTTGCTTTCTGTCTTCCCTGTTCGAGCTCTGTTTTTCTCCTAAAATGGTTGTACCTGCAGATATGGCAGTGTCTATGAGGTGATTATGTTTATTTATTTTAAATAACAATGCATGTTAATTAACACGAGCACTTACGTTTATGTAATCAGAGGAAAGTTTTTCACCTGCAGGCCCAGGCAGGTAGATGTCATTTATAGACAATTAAAGGAAACCGAAGATGCAAAAACATCTAAGAAAAGACGAGAGCCGGCCAGCGTTAGAATGATAAAGCAAAGATAAAGCCAGATAATGTCTTAAATAAACATTAAAATTCAAAATTCACACATATGCACAAAAGCACAGACTATTTTTAAAAACAGTGACTTACGGTGACAGTGGAGGGCCCACTATCAGAGCAGATGCTGCTGTTTGCCATCTCTAACACTGAGAGGCCACTTTATTACTGCACACACCTTCATGCAGCGTAACCTAATACATCAGAACTGTATTTATGAAGCTCATCATATTCAGTTGGCACTCTATCAAAGAGGTGTTGAAGCAGCTACAGGGTCACTATGACCCTGTAGATGTGGAATTGGATTGGAGCATTTTAAACGTGACTTCTTATATTTTTTTAGCTGTAAACAAGCTGCAAATTCCAGGACCAAAAAAAAAAAATGAAACCAGCACAGGATTGTGAAAAACCAAAGTTCCTCAAATGGCCACTTGAGGCTGATTTGCCCTTAGACTTGATTATTTCACGCCATTAAGATTTTACTCTGCTGTGGACAGGGACAGCTGTCCTGTCTGCAACAGTAATCATTCCTGTTAGACTTCTTTGAAGTCTGCTGCCTGGGGCTCATGTTTAGTTAGTGCATTGTAATGTAAATTCTCCACGGATGAGTACATGCAGTCCCAAAAAACACATCTATACACACCCTTGCACTCACCATCTGAAGACAAAATTTAGATCACTGACCTGAGAGGACTCACGGGCAGCGAAAATTTAATCCCGGCTTAAAGCCTCTTCTTCACCTCAGCTAATTTGAGAGACTGAATTACTGCCACTACTGCAGTTATCTGACAAATGATCTAGCTTACTGTCTAGTTAAATATACCAACAGACTATCCACTTTTGGTAAGTTAAATTCTAGTGCTATTGTGCTTACTTACTAATTAGAAAGTGTGCATTGCATACAGGTGGATGCACCTTGCTCGCCAAGCTTGTTAGCATTAGCTGAGGTCATGGGTCACACACAGATTGATAATGTTTTTGTCTATATTCTACTGCAGTAAAATACCTTTTTCACTGGGACTTTGCACTCCAACACTTTTACACCTAAATCTGCAGGATAATTAGCTGCTTATCGATGACGTGCTCCACTTCTCTGTCACAACTTCAGCAGCTGACCAAAAAAAAAAAGAAGAAGATTTAAACCCTGCTTCTGTGTGTCTCCCCCCCTTGTTTTCCCTCCAGTGAGACCCAAACATGGCCAGTAGGGCTTGTGGTAATGATGGTGGAAACTGGATACCTTGCGGGTAGAAACCAGAGCAGGACACAATACACCGTGATAAAATTCCTGAATCCACGCGCCAAGTTTCCCCTTTGCCTCCTCCTTCTCCTCCTCCTCCTCTGTCCTCTCCACTTTTCCACTCCCCTGCTCCCTCTCTCCTCCTCTGCCTCTCCCTCTCCTCTCCTTTCATTTCCCTTTACTTTCCTTGATATCTGATCCAGCAGACACGCTCGGGTTACAGTTTTTACAGCTCAGCCAGCCCAGTGCTGTATACATTCCTTTCTCCCCTGTTTCTTACCCCACTCTCCAGCGTTTCATATCCCCTCCAAGCCCACTCCTCCTTCTCCTAGATTACTCACCGAGGCTTATTTTACCATGGCGCACATTAAGCAGCCAGATGAAGGAAACACTGTCAGACTGTTTAGTTTTTCAGAGGAGTATGATCCCTCAAAAGGGCACATTGTGTGTCTCTCTCTCTGTGTTTTTCCTCCAGCTTAGGTTTGAAATATTGAAGATGAGGGAATCTAAAGAGGAGACAGGAACAAATTGGGTCTGTTTTTGTTCTGAACAGAAGAATCTAAAAGTTTGCTGCAAAAAAAAAAAAAATCTGTACTTTTAAATCAGGACTTCCTGTTCTGATGGATGCAACTCTGCAGCATAATGTTAATTACCTGCAGCTCTGAAAGGAGTATTGCAAAGCTGAAATCACTCTTACATGTGCAAAATTACACTTATTAATCTTGGTATTAAGGTGCAGGCATGCAGATGTAACTTTCTACCACTGGATCAGTGTCTTAAATTAACGACCGCTTGTGTGACGTAATGAGAGTTGAAATTCAAGGTTGCGTAAGGAGTTGCAATCGAACTTGTTTAGCCTTTTAAAGGTGTTTTGACACCTTAACCACATCTGCTGCTCCCTTTAGTAGCTTCCCCTGGTATTGATGGAGATATTGGAGTTGTCATGAGGCGGCATCACTTTTCCCTCCGCACCATCGGCGCAGCTCTACAGTATATCTGCTCCACTGACATTCACATTTATTGGCATATAAACCAACAAGCTCCTGACAGCTTTATTTGCTCACATATTCAAAATTAAAAAAAGACAAGAAAAACAAACTGATGACAAATTAGGCCGTTCCCATTCAAATGAGATGTTTGACAGACATGACACCTCTCCAAAACATACAAGAGATGTCAGTTCTGCTGAATCCTGAATGATGACCCGTGTCACAAAATCTGTCATCTAACAGCAAAACACAGACCTGCAAATAAAACATCATTTCTGACTGATGACTGGCATCATATAATTACTTGGTCAAAGTGATAAATTATCAGATGAGACATTCTGTGTGATTTTTTTTTTTAATTTCATGTCCTTTCCAAATAGATTTTTTAGCCTGATAGCTGTCGGCTGTAATAATGACAGAACTGACAAAAATCAAACCTAGACTTGTGCTACAGAATTTGACAGGAAGACACCTCCTTCTGCCCAAAAGGCTGCTGAGAAACATTCAGTACATTTTAAAAGCTCCTCTGAGATCACCTTTACTACTAGAAATAAGGAAATTTCTCCATGGTCCACCACCATCATCACCATGCATCCCTCCCTTCTGCCATCAGGACCAGACAGAGAGTGAGAGATGGGTTAACTTTATTCTTCCTGAAAAAATATGTGTTTTTTGTGTTTCATCACAAAAAACTGTGCATACAATTAAAATAATTCTCCTTCCTCTAGGCTTCCAGTGAATTTTGTCTGAAAAATAAAGACTCAGAATTACGAGTGAAGTGAAGGCATGCATATGTTCAAGCAAATGCCGGCAACACAGTAGATTGCACTGGTTTGAAATTGTGCTATATTATTATAGTTTAATGCTCCATTCCTGTGCACCTTTGACAGCTGCTTTGTTATCAGGAAAGTGCACATTCTCCCCTTTTACAGTAAAATAAATAAATAAATAAAGCAGTGACACGTGAACGCGGCTGGTATTTTGGAAGGGCTCTACATACAAAAAGGCTTTTCTTATTCCAGGGTTGTTTCAGGACTCGCTCAAAGCCTGCACCCTCGCGTCTCTTCTGACACCCTAAAAAAAAAAATCAATCACAATTTCCGCAGTTATTCTCGTTGTGATCACCTGCACATACATCCCATAACACTGAAAACACCGGGTCCTTCTGTGTCTCCGGCCAGATGTGTACAAACAATGAGGAGATGCAGACAAAGCGTACACGCAGCCTGCCTCTGTCATACACACACACACGCCAGGAACACTTTTTTTTTTTGCTTCACAATGACCGCACGGAGCTCACGGCTCAAATATCACAATTTGTACAAAGGGAAAAAAAAATAGAAAACACACAAATAGAAACAACGTATGCTTGAATGTGGAGGAGAGAATCGTGCAGGTCGATCTCGGGAGACAATGTGCTCTTGTCGAGTGCGTAAAGCTCACAGACGCACATCTGGATCACACGCCTCTGGGCAGCTGGTCAACACACTAGCACACATTCACATACGCACACGCACAAAAACATCTCGACTCAGAGACAAACCCACAAAAGCATCGCGGAGAGACCAGTGTTCCCCCATTGATTTACACTAATTATGCACATTGGCCGCTCTCCCCTGCGCCGTAGTGTAGCAGTATTAATAGTAATAGTAGAAGCTCTGTTGACGCCTTCACTGACGCACTGGATTTTCCATTAACTCTGGGTGAGCCATGAACGGCAGGGCACACAAACGGATAGATTATGACATGAATTGAAGCGACATTATTCCTCCACTGACTCAAAACTTAATAGTAGA
>VUQJ01028042.1:0-13904 GCA_015108635.1 Andinoacara biseriatus | reverse complement strand
GTTAAATTAAAGTTTGGCCATCATGCAGCATATTACACTTGAGTGCATGGTATATTATCACTGTCTGGTTAGTGCTTCAACACACACGCACGCTCCTCACAGCCACTCCACGCGTAATCACATGCAGCTGGGCACAGATCCCCGTTTACCTTCATCTCTTCATTTATTTCCCTTTTCACCGGGTGAGCTGGTTTTCGGCTTCTTTTATTTTCCGGAGGTCTGCCCTCTTTTTCCATCTCTGCCATGTTTTCTCTGTGATACTTCTGTCAATATTTGCGGTGAGGAGGGGAGAGGAGGGGTTGAGAGAGGCAGCTGTTTACAGTCGCCAGACGGCGGATGTCTTGCAGCTTTTCAGCGGCCCGTGTGACGCTGGTGATGCCGCCGAAGGCTTGCGGTGCCCGGCTAAGTCAGCCATCTTCTGCCCGTATCCTCCACGGTCCGTGCGCCAGTGGTGAGCCGCCTCTGTGAGTCAAAGGAGAGGTTGAGTGAGGGGAAAAAACGAGACAGGGGGAGGGGCGTCCGCTGAAACATTATATGACGCGTTGATGATCAGAGGTAGGCTATATCTTCTCGCTTTCCCATGGAGCGCAATCAGAGCAGTCACATCCACTTAGCGGTGCTCCCTCAGGGTGACAGGCTGTAACCAGCAAACAGGTGCCCACACACAGTCCTCCAGTCTTTTCTGCTGTTGGTCATGGCAACATTTAATCACGCTTTTAGTTACCAGCCCTTCTCCTTCGGTCATATAACGATACAAAAACAAAGTTTCCGTGCGTAGGAAGAACTGGGCAAGTACAGTGGGTGCAGAGCCTTGCTCTGTGGCACTTAAGCAGATAAACCTGTATTGCAGGGATTCAGTAAACCTTTTTTTTCCCCTGCAAAGACGATTTTAGTGAAAAGTCTGGAGCAGGTGCAAAAAGAAAATGTGTGTGAAGTCATAGGAGAAGTGCAGCGTAGTTAAAATAAAGTTTCCATCCAGGTCCCAGAGTGTTGTTTTTTTCTCACACTGATTAGTTTCACAACGTGCATGGACCAAATGAGGCTACAAACTTTGCCATCTCCATTAACTTTTATTTATATAGCATTAGTTCTCAACAGCAGCTATCTCAAGATGCTTTACATTGTCCAGTAAAGACTCTATAATATTAGGGAGAAAACCTCCCAAAATAATGTCAACACTGAAGTGGAAGAACTCCCTTCCTCTTCAGCGGAATCAAGCTCAGAGAGGGGCAGTCATGTGCCAGGGCTGTTTGGGGTGTGAGGAGAAAGAGAGGAACATAGAGAGACCACACACAGAAAACAGGGAGAGAGAAGACAAGAGTTAATGACATGTAATAGTGGAATATAAACAGATGGGCAGTGATAAGAGGAGAGTGCTCAAGAAATGCTCAGTGCATCATGAGAAGTACCCCAGGAACCTGAGCCTTTAGCAGCATAACTAAGAGCTGGTTCAGGGTCACCAAATCCAGCCCTAATTAAGCTTTATCAAAAAGGAAAGATTGAAACCTAATCTTAAAAGTAGAAAGGGTGTCTGCCTCCTGAACCCAAACTGGGAGCTGGTGCCAGAGGAGAGGGGGCCCATTGTACTTATGGGGAATTCTTTAAAGGTTCCTGTATCTTTGACTTGGCTCATTAATTGACAGCAGGGATAGGGTCCAGGATGGATGGATGGATGGATGGATGGATGGAGAACCCCAATGATCAGATGATCCCCTGTGAAGAGCACTTGGTGACAGTGGGGAGTAAGAGCTTCCTTTTAACAGGAAAAAATTGCAGGGAGAACCAAGCTCAGGAAAGGGTGGAAATCTGCGGCAACTGACAGAGAAGAGAGAAAAGAAGAACGCAAAGTTTTGTTCAGTTAGAGGTTTGTTCTAATTACACCCGTTTGCAGAGACTTCAAAGATTCAGTAGAGTGATACTACAGAGGTCCCACAGGACATTTTCTCTTTCCAATACGACTATGAGCACGAGTCCAACAGTTTAAATGTAAATCAATTCCATAGCTGATTTATACAATGTGGTTTCCACTATACTGATCAATCATGTTTACTGGAGTTGTACCATTACCATCCAATATTCTACAGTGAAAAAAAAGTGTCCTAATAAACCATTGTAGGTCATATTGATTGATCTTGATTGCCCCAGGGGAAAGCCTGTAGCAGTTCAGTATAAACATTGTCACACATGCTATCCAGTCATGCCAGTGCTCACAGTTTGTTATTGCCCTTGCAAGCTCTTTGACAATGCGACCGAATGTTTTTAAAAGTGGATTTCCTCATTTCTGAAATACATAATATTCTTTATAGTCATGCAGAACAGATCCAGCTGCCCTTTAATCACTGCTTTTTCTTTGGGTATAAAGCCATGAGCTCTATGCATCCCTCTGTCTTAAAAATGAAATTACAATACGGGAAGCTGCAGAGAGTGCTGCTGGTGAGGCTGTTCGTGGCACAGTGACACCCATTTGAGCTGGAAAATCAGCAGGAACAGGAGCTGTGAACCGTGATGCGGGGTCAGGGTGAGATGACTTGCGTGTTACAGTGCATGCTCTTGCCATTCCTTGCAAAGTGGCAGCTCAGCTGCATGACAGGACCCCTTTCTTTAATGTGTTCCTCCAGCTTTACAGCAGTCCAGCTTAGTGTAATTTAAATCTAACACTTTAAAAAAGGGATTACAGCTGAAGTAAATTTTTTATCTTAAATGTACAATCCACACTAATGTACACCCTGGAAAAAAATTATTGGACTTCAGGGTACGTTTGTACAATTTTAAGGGTCCAACTGCTCTTCTTCATTTTTTTAAAGTGCAATATCTGGTCTGTATTTGGCCAAATACAAACAGAAATCTTATATTTTAAGCTCATACTTCTTATTTAAGCAGCGTAAAAACATTCAATATATTCTGACAAGTTCCATTCCCTATCTGTCTGAACTCTCCTACCACAATATCAGAGCTTATTTTGTTTACATTTCCAATCATTTGACTTTTTAACCTCATATTGTATCATATTCAGCTTTTTACATGATGTTCTGTTAGGTTATTTAGCTGTTTATTTATTCAACTCTTTCAATTTGTTTTCTTTCACTTTTTCTGTTTCCTTGTGCTCCTTTAATTTTCTATTATTGAGGGATTTTTTTGTCTTGTTACATTGTATTTTCTTTTATTGGGCTATTCTACTTTAAACTGCTTTTAATCATTTGTGTTTAATATTTCAGCTTATGTAACACAGAAATTCTCCAACCTTTGGAGTAAATAAAGTACTGCATATCTTATCCAAAATTTTCAAGGTCCATTTTTGTAAGACTGGTCTTACAAAAGAACAAGAGTACAAATAAGTACTTCCTGTCGAGGGTAAAACAGGAGTACCTTAGGGGGTACAACCCCAGTGTATTTCTAAAGGTACAATAATGTACTTTATTTTCTTAACGTCAGCAAAAACAAACTGTCACGCGCAATCTTACATAAATCAGTGTCATTTTAGTGCAAATTTGCTAAAACTAAATTAGATTCCAATCTTTCTTGCCTCAATCCCCAAAAGTAATACATGACTGAGTAACAAAGCACAGTTTTCCTGCGGCATGAGCACGAGAACGTTGTATCTGTGTGTGTTTTGTGTCTACAGTAAAAGAGGATGCAGCTCCATGTTGTGTAAGCTGTCCTTGACAGACTTCTCTGCAGTCCTGTTATAAGCAGATGGAGGAGGATTCAATGAAAGCTTTGTTAAACCACTGTGGCTGTGAGGGCATTACCTTATCACACTGTGGAACGGTTATATAGTCACAAAGATTGTGTTACATGAACTGCAACACTAGGACGCTCACTTTTCATTATTTCAACAGTTTGGATTCAGTTGATATGTTCAGGGGGTTTTCCTTAGCTGAAGTGCAGTACGCGACATGACATTTAAATTTATGGTTTTGCTATCTGACATTTGCCAGAACAGAAACATGTAATGAGTTAGGACAGAACAAAACCACAAGTTACCCAAAAGTGAGTGCATATTGCCCAAAAATCTTAGGAAGTGTGTTTTTAATTTGCTATAATCTGACTTAATATGAAGCTCACAGCTGTTTGAATAATTTTCAATGAATTGAAATAAGCAGTGATAAAATAAATGTCACTGTCAGAAAGAAAGAAAGAAAGAAAGAAAGAAAGAAAGAAAGAAAGAAAGAACGATTAACCTTAGATTGGGGCACTTACAAAACTGAGAACGGATGTTCTGTAATGATCACACATAACATTATATAAAACATCAAATCAGAGACCAGTGCTGCTCTCATTCAGCAGCTTTACAAATGTGTATGTAATAACATCCAAGTCAAATTGAAAGCAGATGGGCCTCACATTAGTTGACCACAGACACTGCTCTCACTGCTGGGTAGAAACCTTACTGGATCTTAGCTCCCTGCTGGATAACACATGCTGACAATAACATTTCGACAGTTTACGGTTTTGCTTATCTTTAGATAATTGTTTCTATATATTAATACATTATGTTACATTGTTTCAGGCTCAAGAAGTTAAGTAATTTGTAACCTCTGGATCTTCATTTCCCAAATGCTGGGGAAACCAGGAATGGCTGTACCACCTTGAAATTTTTCAGGAAGGGAAAAACTATCCATAGAGACCAAACCCGTTTTTTTATTACCAGACTGTAGCCATGGATTTTAATGTAGGCATTTTAACATGAGCGTTATAGGGTTAACTGGGTTTTGGAGCCAACAGGGATTACTGTTTGTTTTGCTTATTTCAGGTTTTTATTGTTTAGAAATGTTTTGTTTCCAGTTTTTGGTTTTAAAGTTTCAGGATTGCTTTTAGCTTTTCATTTAATTGTGATGTTTTAGGTAATCATGCAGGTATTGTAGTCACAAACACGCACCAATGCCTCCTCAGATCAGATGTGTTGATCTGAAGACTAAAATTCAAGATGTTTCCTGTACTTTTTAAATTTATTTTAACTGTTTTTGTAAGCACATAATACAGTTTCAGTTCATTTTCTGTTGATTCAAATGTTTTTTAAACTTAGGCCTATTTTTACTTTAATTATAGTTAACTTAATTTTTCTTGACTTGACCAGCACTTTCAGTCATATTTTCAAAAATAAAATAAAGTCACACACACACACACACCACCACCACCCTGTCTCACCCATTTACCCTGTTGTGTGGTAAGACAGTGTTTATGTGTTGCTCTAAATTGGCATGGCTTAACTCCTGATATTGATTCTTTCACAAATGCTTTAACTGCAAAACTGTTTTTGAACATGCTGTTTTCTATACAATTTACTAATTAGAAGACCTTCATTTTTTGTCTCTACTCATTTCCTAAAAAATAAATTAATAATCACAGTAAGTTTAATGCTTATCTTTTTCAATGTAGAAATCTTTGTAAATATGTAACAGCCATACATACTTTATCTACTGATTGTTTCCGGTTTTTGGTTTTAAAGTTTCAGGATTGCTTTTAGCTTTTCATTTAATTGTGATGTTTTAGGTAATCATGCAGGTATTGTAGTCACAAACAAGCACCAATGCCTCCTCAGATCAGATGTGTTGATCTATTGGCTATTAATAATAATTTTATTTTCTCTATTTTTCTTGAATATTTTTATTTTTATTTTTCTCTTCATCATGGTTGTGGTGTTGGTGTCTTTTGGAGCCTATTTTAATTGAATTATAGGATAAATTATATGACCTACTGTGTAGATCAAGATTTGCGTGATTACTCATTTTATATACTGGGACGTTGAAATATTGTAACAATTGTATCTAAATGATTTTAATATCTGCACATAACTATTAAATAGAGAAAATAAAATTATTTTTAATAGCCAACACATTGAGGTTTATATAATATAGCAAATTGTATCTTTCAGTGTAAATGGTTTATGATTTATTGAAAAAGAAAAAAAAAACACCCCAAAAGTCTACTATCTGTGTCCTTCCCATATGCTCCCCATACACTTAAAGGTTTGTTTTAAAGGCCAAGAGAGCAACATGCAAAGGAAATCCACACTTTCATTTCATTTTTGCACCCAGTTTGGAATAAAGAAATCCCTGTTTGCACCTGGTTGTAAGGTTTTAAGTGGTGGCTTTTATAGTTAAACAATCTGCAAAATGTTGACCTCTCATGGTGAACAGTGACAAGGGGTGTAAGTGTAAAAGTTGTTGTTTTATTTCAAAAAATAAAAGTTGATTTTTGATTAAAGCAAAAACACAGTTTTTTTTCCTGCTGAAGTCCGTTTTGAGATTTTGGTCTATTTTGCTTCAGTGTCTTCTGTCAGACTAATAGAAAGAAACCAAGCGAGACTAGCATACACTAAATTTCGGGTTAGTATCTCGAAATTTCGACTTAATAAGTCTCCAAATGTTGATTTACTCAAACGTAAGTAAAAATTTCGAGATATTTGGTAAGTTAAAAAAAAAAGCATTGAGATAATAACCTCACCAACTTGACTTCCTGAGTAAATTTTTTTCCAGAGGCATTAACAAGTTTCCATACATTTCCCTTTGTGAGGTCATGCCGGAAAGAAATTCACATATTTGTACCGTTGGCGGCTCTAACGTGCGTTCAAATGCTTCATGGTGCTCTCAGTAATATTTACCCTCATCACATGTAAGTTAGTGTGATGTTTTGTAAAAGTTCTTCCTGCCGAATAAATAGCAGCAAAATAAAAACGACAAAGGATCGCGTTATATTCAGTCAGAGTGACACTTCGACAAAAAACCCACAAACTTTTAAAATATCCGTATTTTCTAAAGGAGTTTGGTTGGGCGTGCTCTCCGCAGCCGAGGCGTGGCGGAATGTAAACTACGCTTTACGACGTAACGTGTGACGTGCGGAAAAATGGCGACTTGCAGTGCCAGGTCATGTGTGATGAAACATAGCTGCTTTTTCTGACTTTGACACTAAAATTGTTCAGTTTGGATATTAATTTTGACGCATTTTTAAACGCTGTTCGGTTTAATGACATGTCGCAACATTAGCAGCTGAATCTGTGCGGTTTAAACATGTTGTAGCTGCTATAGGCAGCTGTGGACTAGTCAAGTGTTTTTAAGTAGCAGAAGAGATGTTTTCACCTTCATGGTCACGTCTGTCCTGCGTGGCTTTACCCGACCGAGGTGGACGAAGGGCGCTGAGTCTGTTCTCCAGCTCTGGATCATCAAACTGGAGCAAAGTTGTCTCCGATGCGGAGAAAATCGTGGGATATCCGACCTCCTTCATGAGCCTCCGCTGCCTCCTGAGTGATGAGCTCAGCAATGTTGCCATGCACATCAGGAAGTTGGTTGGGACTCAGCACCCTCTCCTCAACACTGCAAGGTAAATAAAAAGTTTACCCGGTCCCTATAAATGAAATAAGAGACAAAGGTAGCAGTGGTATTATCGTTAACTCAAGATATGATTAAAGTGCTGGCTTTAAATTTTAACTTGGAGGGGCATGAATTGAAAAGGCATGCTCTGTTAGGTTGAAATCAGGTGAGTGTCTTGGCCATTGAACAATATCTGATTCTTGGGTTGTTTTTGCAGTGTGCTTTGGCTGATTATTGATTTCCACTATGAAGCTCTGTCTAATCAGTTCTGCAGCATTTGGCTGAATCTAAGCAGAGAATACACTTTTAAGTTCATCCTGCTACTTCTATCAGCAGCTGCATTATCAATAAACACTAGTGACCTGCTTCCACTGGCAGCCCATACATGCCCATCCCTCCACCAAGTTTGACAGATTGTGTGGTATGCTTGAGATTATGAGCTGTTTTTCTCCTTCTCCATGCTTTTTTCATCATTCAGGTACAAGTTAATCTTGGTACCAGCTTTTTTAGATTTTTTCTGGTAAAGTCTGATGTTGCATCCTTGTTCTTGAGCATAACCAGTGGTTTGTATCTTGCTGTAAATCCTCTGTATTTCCATTCATGGAGGGGTCTCTTGATTGTAGACTTGATGATACACCTACCTCTTCAAGAGTGTTCTTGGCTTGATTAGATGTTATGAAGTTGCTTTTCTTCTGTGGTCTTTCATGCCTTTTGTTTCAGAGAAAGATGCCAAATTCAAGTTCAACATGTGGAACTCAAGATGTTTTATTTTTTACTCATTTGTTATGAACTAATGAGGGGACAGTCTCACGCAGATTTTACTTAAAGATGCACACAAAAATCTGGGAATGTTTTTTGTCAGATCATGTGGAGCCTTGTGTGAGGCAACACTACAAGTGCACTTGACCTCACCTGGATGCATTCATAATGCTCTTTTGATACTGTTGACCATAACATTTTATTACAGAGATTAGAGCATGCTTGAGAATTTAAAGGTACTGTGCTGCAGTGGTTTGAATCATACTTATCTAATAGATTCCAATTTGTTCATGTAAATGGGGAGTCTTCTTCATACACTAAGGTTAATTATGGAGTTCCACAGGGTTCTGTGCTGGGACCAATTTTATTTACACTATACATGCTCCCCTTAGGCAGTATTATTAGAAAGCATTGCATACATTTTCATCGTTATGCAGATGATACCCAGCTTTATCTGTCCATGAAGCCAGATGACACATACCAATTAGTTTAACTGCAGGAATGTCTTAAAGACATAAAGGCTTTGATGACCTCTAATTTCATGCTTCTAAATTCAGATAAAACTGAAGTTACTGTACTCGGCCCCACAAATCTTAGAAACATGGTATCTAGCCAGATGGTACTGTGATAGGATGCCACCTGTGCAATAAATCCATGTGTGAAATTTCCTTGCTACTAAATATTTCACAGTCAACTGTTAGTGGTATTATAACAAATTGGAAGCGTTTGGGAATGACGCCAACATGGTAGGCCGTGTAAAATCACAGAGCGGGGTCAGCAGATGCTGAGGTACATAGTGCGCAAAGGTTGACAACTTTCTGCAGAGTAGGGCTGCAACTAACGACTATTTCAGTAATCGATTCTGACGATTAATCGATTAATCGGATTTTAAAAAGGCACATTCTGGAGATTTTTCATTGAACCATTTAAGCCTTTTTTTTAAAAATAAAATATTAGAAATACATTAAAAGATGCAAATAAACCAAGAATTCAATTAATTTTTTAAAAAGGAAAATAAAAATTTTATTACCTAAAATTAAATAACATCATTTCTTCAGTGAATTTGAACCAGGTGTAGCTAAAGCTATCCCACTTGAGAAATTTTGGGTAAAACAGATTTACAGACAAAGGTGATTTTATGTTAAATGCAAAGTGTATATACATTTTGGCCTTTTTTTTGAGCTTGTACTCCAGTTAACAATTAATCGATTACTAAATTAGTTGTCGATTAATTCAATAGTCGATTCATCACAATTAATCCGATTAATGTTTTCAGCCCTACTTCAGAGTCAGTCGCTCCAGACCTCCAAACTTCATGTGGCCTTCAGATTAGCTCAAAAACAGTGCGTAGAGAGCTTCATGGAAAGGGTTTCCATGGCTGAGCAGCTGCAACCAAGCCTTACATCACCAAATGCAGTGCAAAGCGTTGGATGCAGTGCTGTAAAGCATGCCGCCACTGGACTCTCGAGCAATAGAGACGTGTTCTCTGGCGTGACGAATCCCGCTTCTCCATATGGTAATTCAATGGATAAGTCTGGGTTCTGGGGTTGCCATGAGAACAGTACTTTGTGACTGCATTGTGCCAAGTGTAAAGTTTGGTGAAGGGGGGATTATGGTGTAGGGGTGTTTTTGAGGAGTTGTGCCCTTAGTTCCAGTGAAAAGAACTCCTAGTGCTTCAGCATACCAAGACATGTTGGACAATTTGATGCTCCCAACTTTGTGGGAACAGTTTGCGGATGGCCCCTTCCTGTTCCAACATGAATGCACACCAGTGCACAAAGCAGGTCCATAAAGACATGGATGAGCCAGTTTGGTGTGGAAGAACTTGACTGGCTTGCAAAGAGTCCTGACCTCAACCCAACAGAACATCTTTGGGATGAATTAGAATGGAGACTGTGAGCCAGGCCTTCTCATCCAGTGTCATCAATGTCTGACCTCCAAATGCACTTTTGGAAGAATGGTCAGAAATTCCCATAAACGCTCCTAAACCTTGTGGAAAGCCTGCCCAGAAGAGTTGAAGCTGTTATAGCTGAAATCACATTAAACTGTGTAAAAATAATAGGATGTCACTCAAGTTCATATGCGTATGTATATGAGCAAATACTTTTGCCAATATAATCTCCTTTCTAAACAGCAGTTTACCACAATCAGCAGTTATTGTTTGTTTCTTCTTTCAGTCAAGCAACAGCCAACACTATCAGAGTGCACTATTATTATATGTATTTTGTGAAAATGCATAAACATTAATCTTTGTACTTCAGTCTCCACATTTTGATGCAGACAGGGGGCTTCGCTTATGATTAGAAAGGCTTGTTAGTTTGGATAGATGCAGTTACTTTAGTCCGTGGTCAGGGGTTTGAAAGTTTCCTGACTTTTCTATAAATAAAACATTATAAATTAATTAAACATTATAATCATGAGTAAAGCCAGGCCAGCTACTTTCCTGTTCATTTTCCAGCCTTTGTGTCGCTCTGACTCTAGTGTGAAACATCAGAATGCTGGATGTGAGGAAACATATGAAGTGATAACAAATGCACTACTTTGACTGCTGCTCTGTTACTTGTAAAAATTACTATTAGCTACACGTGGCGTGAGATGAGCTGTAGCTACTTCTGCAAGTGTAGACTGTGGAGTGGAGCTTTCCGTAGAAAGAAAGAAAGTAAAACTAATAAAAATTCAGCAGCAGATTTGCTGAATGTAAAGAGATTGGGACCATTGGCTGATAGCTGACATTTAAAGAGGGTTTGGGTGCTTTTCAAGAGATTGCAAGGTCAGGATTTCTGCATTGATTTAAGATATTATACAGTAGCTAAACATGCTAAAGATTTTAACTAACAGATCTCCCCCTGAAATGTCCCCAGTTGATTACTGGGGAATATATCTGTGGAAATATATCTTTGTATTACAAGCATTCTAAAGCGCTATCTATCATACAGTATGTGCTGATTTGTATAATTTTGTAGAACATAAGTAAGGTTTAGCTTATTTTCATTCAAAGATTTTTACCACAGGGATTTTGGATATTTCTTTTTATCTCCTCATGAATCAGAAAAGCTGTCAACAGCCAGAAAAGTAAGTTTTCATAAATCAAATCTTCTGTAAATCAAGCTCAGAGTGATCGTTATATACAAACATTAAGAATATAGACAGTAATAAAAAAAGTTTGTGTGTCTGAGTCTACTGAAATGGCGATTCTCTCTCAGTGCAGGCTGGAAAAAGTGAAAGGTTAAAAAACTCCTTGAAGTGCAGAATGTGTAATCCTGAAAGAGCTTAAAAAGGACCCAAGGAGTAACAGCAAAACACCTGTGGTAATCTGTACACCTTCACAACAATCTGTGTCCAGGTTTCTACTATAGAAAAAAAACTGAATAAGAATGGTGAATGGTGTTTACTAAAAGGCACTCCGAAAGAAATGAATGCTTTCAAATCATCTGTGGACAGATGGCATCAAAGTGGAGCGGTTTTCCAAAATGTGCTCTAACATTGGAATGGAAAAATGGCAGTGCAGGATAAAAACGTCATCCAGACTGTGAAGCATGGTGGTGGGAGCATCAAGGTTTGAGGCACTTTGTTACTTTAGGGTCTTGCATTTTGAAAACATTGAAGGAGGAGAAGAGTGATTGGCTGAGTGAGGCAAGAGGATAATGACCCAAAGTGCACAAGCAAATCAGCAATAGAATGGTTAAAAGAAGGGGAAACATGTTTTTAGATGGGCAGTCAGTCTTGTCCTGAAGAGGGCTGTTTAATCAAGACATCTCAGAAATGCTGACAGAATAAAGGAGCTTCTGTAAGTTACTAAAGTGAAGCGTTCGCACAGGTTTTCCAGCCAGTGAATTTAATCAAGACAAAAGAAGTACAGCTGTATGAGTTATGTTTGTCTATATTTATGACTTATTGCAGATTAAGAGCAGACAATATCTTAGGAGCAATCGATTCACAATCAAGGCATTTCCAAAGGCTTATTTTTTATAGGGTGCAAAGGCAGACTCGGGAATTTGTCATTGATTTACTTCCAGAGAAGAATTTAGTAGAAAATGACTCAAAATGCTGGCCACATCTTTATAATATTATCCCATGACTTTATGCGAGGAGTTGCTTGAACTTTGCTTTATCAAAAGAAATCAGGAGCACTAAGGAAAGAAAACCAGAAGAGAGTCCTCGAACTCAATCCTGCCATGCGGACGGCTGTGTTTGAAACAGGAACCCAAGGGTGTAATAACCTATACACCTGAATCTGATATGACAATCCATTTGGGTGTTGTAGCAGCAGGGGGTGGAGGGTGGGGGCTGTGGAGGGGTAGGAGGGGTGTAGCAGACCTCTTGACAGTCTGACTCCTCACTGTCAGCTTGGGTTGGCTGGTTCGTATTTCCCTCTGTGTCTCCGCTATAGACACGCGGCAGATAAAAATATCCACAATAGCAGACAGGCAGACCCTCGTGGAGTTGGGTTTCGGTTTTTCCTTTCCTTTCATTCTCAAAAACTGCAGCTCAGCTAACTTTGCCCCAAAGTGTGGAGTTACAGCGGGAGGACTGCGGGCCAGGGTGAAGAAACTTTATTTGCTTTAAGGACAGTCCTTGAGAGTTTGACCTAAAATGCCAAACAACCAAATCAGTTTTTACGCACTTCAGATATCCCAATTTAAAGCCAAAATCCCACTTTTGTTCATCCTGAGTTTTTTCCTGTAACCAACTTTTTAGCATGAATATTATCATAGTTTAAATAGCAAAACTGCACCAGTTTAATGTCTATGATGCAGCGCAACAATAGAAAGCATTAGTACTCTGGGTGTTTTCTGTTTCTGATCATTTAATGGAGAAAACTTCAAAAACTGTGGTTTGGGTAAAATTTAAAGACTCGTTTCAGGATTCCTTCTTTGCCAAACTCATTTTCTAAGACAGTCATGTTTTAACACTCATAATTGCAGCCTATGACTGTGAAATAACACACACGTTCTGTATAATAGTTTGAATGCATCCTTGCAAAATGCAGAAGAACCTGGATCATAGAGAGGTCTATGGCTCAATGGATCCTCTGAAGAAATGCTATCAAAAGCAGCTACACATTTCGCTTCACAGGAAGGAACTACCTGCTGTACAACAGGCTTTATGGAAATGTGAGAGTCAAATCCTGGAAACTGGAATAAACTGCTGGTCAATACTCTAAACATGTCATCATCTTAATGTATCTGCTGTGCACTGTAGAGGCGGATGCATTGCTTAAAATCTGTTAAATGCAGGCATATTGGCGGGGGGGGGCACAGGGACAGGATCAATATGACTCCATATGTGGGGTCATATATTTGCATGCATTAATTCCTGCCAACGGTGGACAGCAGCTAAAGTTCCCGAATTCTTGGGCTGCAGTAGCCGAGCAGAAGGCGTGGTGACCTGTTCACAACCCTTTAAAATGACAGCAGCCCATTTCTCTTTTTCTGCTCCCTCACTTTTCTACCACATCATCTTTTTGCCCCCACCCCCTTTGCACCCTTTGCAGGAGGGCGTTTGTGATTGATTGATGTATGCTGGTGTGGATAGTGACATAAATATTAATCATCCGCCACCCTCAGGCCACAGGCTTACCTGGGCTCCACAGCTTCATAATTTTTGCTCTCTAGTCGGTTTAGCTCAGCGGGCCGTGCTGCCGCGTTTATCAGCGCCCCGGTCTCAGCAACTATTTTCCAACTGGGTAGAAATTTAAAGTAGCCATAAATAAATCTTTGAGCTGTGATGAAAGACAACCCTATAGAGTGTCATCATAAATTTCTGGAAACTGAGGTGTTTTATGTGATAGGGTTTTTTTTTTTTGGGGGGGGGGGGGGGGGACAAACTGGTGGG
>VUQJ01028041.1:0-18317 GCA_015108635.1 Andinoacara biseriatus | reverse complement strand
CAGGCCTTTATGTCTTTAAGACATTCCTGCAGTTTAACTAATTGATGTGTGTCATCTGGCTTCGTGGATAGGTAATAATATCTATAGAGGTCATCAGACGGAATTGCTGAATTAAGTGCCTCTTATGCCTACCACCCACTGTTAACCCAAAGCCTTGTCCTTTCTATAGTTACAGTTTTCCCACTTAAGACATTCAAACACTGTCCCAAGTCACAGATGACGTGTATGTCACACCAGAGAGTAAACAAGGGGGCGGACCTTTGGCTGAGAACTTGACAGGTATGGGTACAATGGCAGACTATAACCGTTTCTGACAGGGGGTGTTTCCCAGGCTGGGTCAGGTTTAGGGCCACCAAACTTTGCAGGTCATCACGGGCCACCTATGCATGTGCCTGCCGAGTTTGGTCCAAATCGGAAAAAAATTGGTCAGGGTTAGGTAGGCAGCGATTTGAAGCACGTGCCCGAACAGGAACTTGAATAACTTGCGAAGCAAAAGGCCTAGGCTAAAGAAATTATGTGGGCGTGTCCTGAGGGTTGGCCCGCACCCATGTACCGGATTTGGTCCAAATCAGAGCAACCTGAATTTTGGACAAAATGAAGATTTTTCCCGCTGTATTTAAAGCCCTTTAGCGGCGCAAGGCAATGCCTTGTGGTTGCAAAGCTGGAATGGAGATATGCACACCAGTGTGTAGAACTGGGTGAGTTCTTTCCAGCAATATACCTCATTTCAGTCTAGGAGGTGCGGTTTAGGAGTTACAAGCAAAAGAAAGTTGACATTTTGATCACCCATAATGCATTGCATCTAGGAAGTGGGGTTTTTTGAGGATATCTCGTGAAGGGAAGGCCATAGAGAACCGAGACCAATTCCCACCCGGGTGTTTTTGGGTGTGCCGGTTCCAATGGTACCACCCACGTGCTGGTGGGGCTTGTGGTTGCTGAGATAACAACCAGGAAGTGGTGGGGGTTTTTTTTAGGTTATCTGGTAAAGGGAAGGCCAAAGACATCTGTGACTGGTTCCCACCTTGGGGTTGTCGGGTGTGCTAGTTCCAATGGTGCCACCTACGTGCTGGTGGGGCTTGCAGTTGTTGAGATGGCAACCAGGAAGTGGTGTTTTTTTAGGGGGATATCTGGTGAAGGGAAGGCCACAGAGAGCTGGGACCAGTTCCCACCCGGGGGCTGTATGTGCAGTTCCCACGCGTGTGTCTATCTGTTTGTTTGTGTGTGTGTGTGTGTCTGTGTGTGGGTGGGGACTCTGTCTCAGTTAGGGTTTGGAATGGTTAGGGGTTAGTAAAAACTGTGTTCGTGGGTGTATATATGCACACACATATATGGGTGGGGGTATGGGCACGTAAGTATGTATGTATGTGTGGGTATAAGGGGGTGTGTGTGGCTGGACCTGAGTCTGGGCATTCTTTTGCCTTGCCTCCCTGTTGCTTCTCAGTGGTCACTCCTGCGTCCCCCGCCTCTCCGGGGTGTGGGCGCCTTGGGGTTCCTGTTGCTTTTTATACATCATGCCTCTCCTGGTTGCGGGGGTGCTGATCAGCTTGGGGTTCTTCAGCGTGGGGGGTGGACTCTGCGGTGTGTCGGGCAGTTCTTGGGTAACTGGGGCCCAGACGCCGGCCTGCACAGGGGGCTGGCCTCTGGCGGGGCTGGTTTCCTGTTGCCCCGGATTCCCTGGGGTCCTTGCTCCTCGACTGGGGGGGCTCCGTCCAGGGCCGCTCGTTCCCCTCTGCCGTGGTGGGTGTGTGGCTGGTGCTAGAATGTGCAGCCACGGGTTTTCGTGGCTCTTGAGGGCTGTGGATGGCTTGCCGCCTGCCTCTGGCTTCAAGGGGTGGAGCGATGGCTCTTTGCCCTAGTTTATTTTGTGCATTTCATGACATAGCCACACTCACCAACACAGCATAACAAAATTGTTGCTTTTTATACATCATGCCTCATTTTGTTGTGTCCCTTTCAAGTTAAATTATTTTTCCTGATTTGTTTGTGTACTGTATGTATGTGTATATACACACACACACACACACTTACAATAAAAGAACAAACATCAACAAGATAAGCCTATAGAGAATTTATAGAGCTCATCTTGGGAGAATAAATATGTTTGGCACAAAAGTACATTCAGATGACCATTTTGCTTGCAAAAACTGTCAGACATGACAGGCTGTAAGGAAAAAACTATTAGGCTGAGGCTAGGCAGATTGGACAAACCTCAGTTTTCGGTCAAACCCCTACCCGATTTTGCCCTAGCCGCCGATTAGGGTTGAAGGGGCCGTGGAGGGATTTCAGCGTTTGGGTTCAGGATTGGACTTAAAAAAAGAAAGGAAACCAGACAAAAAGGAGACGACAGTAAAGTAGATAGAATAGAAATAGAAACAGCCTTTATTGTCCTGCAAAGGGGAAAATTCTAGTATACCAGCAGCAACATATATAAAGGTTCACACAAGACATTCTTGAAAATGGTAAAAACAATATATAAAAAACAACTTTAAAGGAGGAAACAAAGCAAACTTACAGTTTCTGCAAACAGAGCTGAAGAGGAAGCAGCTCCACACCTGGGCACTAAACACTGACACAAGTGAGCTGCTTCCTGGAAAGAGGCGGGACTCCATCTGAAGAGTCGAGAGGGCCACATCTTCATGTGTCCACTCCACTGGGTCAGAGTGAACACACGGATCCCAGCGCAGCTCCTAAATTTAGCAGCTTTCTGTTCTCAGGCATCTTGAAGTCCTCCATTTAGATGGAGCATACTCAGATGAGGCCTGAGCCCTCTGCCCCCAGCAGGCAGTGCACTTCTCCAGGAGAGGGCGCTGTAAGTGAAGCTTCCAGTAATGAACCCATATTAGAACTTGGCTCAAGTGGTACAGAAAAACTTCATTTACCCATCACTACCAACTGCTGAGTTCTGAAGACAGCAAAGAAAAGTTTAGAGGAGGAAACATGCAGAGAACAAACACTAAGCAGTAACCTCCTCCAACAGGGGAGACGAGACAGCTCACCCTACGAGGCAGGAAAAAGCCACCAGTGCAGGTGTGACAGCAAACAGAGCTGATTCCAGTTTGTGAGCAGAGTCTGCATTTCCTTGATGAGCTCAGCATGTTTATGTGAAGCACGCTGATGCTTTTGGGTTTAAGACAAACTAAAGTTGCCACATGAGCTTCTTGCAAGCTTGTAGAGCAGAACGCTTCGATACTGTAGGTTGTGTACAGCAGAGTGAACATGCGAAATGAAAGAAGTGGTGGTTGTGAGAACAGGCTGCATTTTTCTGTTCTCCTTGGAACAACTGATCGGTGCCATGATATAAGACTTGGGCTGCTGGTAGATGACAACACACATTTATGCACATCTGTGAAAGAGTTTATAGTTTCTTATCCAATGTTTCAAATGTGTTGTGGCTTGAAATGTTTTAGTTACACACACACACGTGCACCCACACATGCATACACACACATGTGCACACACACACTAACAGGCAGAAGTAATTGTGTTGCAATAGAAACGGCTGAGAGGTATCACTTTTATTTCTGTGGATTTTTATTTTTATTGCCATCACTCTTGAGGGTTTTGTTTGTTTCTGTGATGTAACATGATGCTGGTGCTTTCTTTGTTACTTCACAGTTATTCATGCTATAAACTCAATTTTATTACACAGATAGGGAACATATTTATTATAGTATAATGCTATGATACATTGTGACAGACTATAATAATCCGACTGAATGGTCAAATGTAAAATTGTACACAATTGTGGTATTTGTGTAAAATATTTGTATATGCCATATAGATGTTGGCACTCACAGGGATGTTTATGCAAAGTTTGATCAAGATTGGTCCACTCATGATTTTAATGATTTTAATGCACATGTTTGATTATCCTATGATGTAAAGTACTTTGAATTGTAAGAGGAGATAGAGATCACACAAACATGCATATGCATGCATATCATTGCAGATCATTATAGTATGATTTTATATTTATTTTCATTCAATCTTAACTATGGATTGGTACTGTATTTTATTTTGATGTTGCAGTTCAGTCCTGCATGGCTTGTTTTAAATTGTATATAATTTGTTTCTATAAATCAAAATATTTTGATTTTAATATACGCTTGAATTTTATTGTCTTGCCTCCTAAAGGGAAGTCTCAATTCACTGTGTCTCTGTTTTCAGGTGCAGACGTGTGAAGACGTACTTCCTGTTTGACATGTTTTACCAGGTGTGTCGCTGCATGAATGCTGGCTGATTCACCTGTCCCGTCTTCATTTTGTGACAGACTGTCTGCAGATAGACAGGTAAGTGTTTGTTGAGCTAGGACAGTAGATAAATTAGACCATACTGCTTGGCGGCTTTCTGCCTTCAGGTGTGTGTGAGAGAGAGATCACATAAAGACTGCGTGTATTTGCTCTGTAATCTCTGGCTCAACCTGTCTGACAGGTGTGGGCTGGCTGGCAGTGACTCGCGCAGGTATGACGTGAAAGCCAGCACAGTCTTGAGAGAAAGGAGAAGCTTTCGCACTGCTGTGACAGGTACTCTTATTTCTCATAAAAAAATTAAAAGTAGGACAACTCTCGTAACCTCCAGGAAGACGAACAAAAAAGAGGAACCTGGGAGGGAAAAGTGAAAGATGAGGAGAATGCTTCAATATGTAAAATAACCTTCTGCTGCAGTTCGACAGATGGGTCTGGGATCCTCATGTGGCATTTCAGGCTCTGGGATGCACAAGATGTTGCTGTTTTTCTCAGCATCATGTTATATATGTGCCAGCTAGGTAAGCACAACACTTTCCTAATGTTGCTCCTTTATCTTTGTCTTACAACATACCTATGTTTGCTTAGCACTTGATGGGCTGGGTGAAGTTTCGGTCTTGTCAGTAACATGTTAAATATAGGAGAACCTGGCAGGAGTGGAACATCTGATCGCTTTCTGTTCCTGCTCTATCACACGATGAGCCCATTCTCAGAGTCGGTTTATATCATGTTTACTTGTGTCTGCAGTAATGTGACAGTCAGAAAGCTGAAGATTGCAAAGTACCTTATCTGAACCATAAAAAAAGCAGCCAGTGGAGGCCTCAGAACCTATAACGATGTGTTGTACCAAGATAATAATCCTACAAGTGTCTGAGTGTCCAGAACTGTTGTTTCTACAAAATCAGAATCCAAACCTCCCGGAACATCAAACAAAAGTACCAAAATCAAAAATCAGGACATTTACAAAAAAGAATCATTAGAACTACATTAAAGAGTATTTCTGTGATTCTGTAACAGGAAAACATGGTAAGAATCAGCTGAGGTTTATTGCTTAAAGTTTGATTAGATGAAGAAAAGCTTCCACAGCGCCTTGTTTCTCAGTCAGTATTAATATTTTCATTTTGAAATTCTTTGCTTCATTAAACAAACACACCAGCAGCAGAACCAGATCCCTCACTGCCAAAATATGCAGTTAAGACTGGCTTAAATGCACTAAAGGGAAACACACAGTCACACTCATACTTCCCAGCTCGTTTGACAAGTTTCAATCATGGGGGGGGGGGGTAATTAGATATGTCAGTGTTTGTCAGGAAAAGAGTCTGTCATGGTGAAGTGTTGTGACCTGAGCCGGTCACAAGTCTCAAGGGTTGCTTTTCATGCCAAAGTTTGGACACATTGACCCAAACCTTTAAACTTTACTGTATGTTGTTATTGTTGTGACTCATTTTGTCAGATTGGCTTTTTATAGAGTTTTATTGTGGCACACCAGCAAGTTTCTACTGCTGTGATACGTGGCTCAGTCACTCCCACCTGACCCCTTACAATCCACTGACTTTTCTTCACAATAGCTTTTGTAATGAAGCCAGTCAAACTTGTATCCTCATATTTTGAATATTTTTCGTTTCAGTCTGTTGAGCTCCAAAGGTTGAAATGTCCCAATCTAAAGCCGAGATCTTGTTTTTGTTCAGCAGTTTCTCTCTCTGTCTGTCGGTACCTGTTTCCGTTAGTACTGCTGCATCTGTCTTTGTTTCATGTTTGATTGATGCTCTATTTTGCTTCAGTTCTTATTTCCTGTCCGTGCATTTCTAATCCCCAATCATTCCCCAGAGCGTGTAGTCGGGTCTCAGCCAAGTCGAGGCTCATTACTGTGCCTGCTCCGTGCTCGGACACATGCTTTGGTATTCTGGATGTTTGATCAGTCTTCTGATCATTCACTCAAGAAAACCTCAAAAGTATATTTTGGGCAAACTTTCATGGGTCCTATCACCATGCGGGATAGGTGAAAGGACAAAACAACTTATAGTATATGAACACTCTCCTTTTTACATGTATTTTGATGCCAGCTGTGAAATGAAGAAACAATACTAGTGTTCACATTGTCTGTCCAATAATCTGGCAACAGTGTCTTAATCAAACCATAGAAGGCTCTCACAAAGGGTCTCTGGATCAGTGGTTGCTCTCTTTGTAATTTGTTGATGTTACAGTTGCTGTGATATTCAGTGCAATGTCCTGACCCCATCTATGTAACTGTGTTTGTTTAGCTGGAACCATCTTCATCCACTCTCCTCAGAGGAGCCTGATCCGCTCAGTGCAGGATGATGTGTTCTTCTCAGTGAATTTCACTTGCAGTGGGATTCCAGACATACAATGGACTTTTATGTCAGGACTGGTAAGCTGGATGATAGGAGTTTGGCAACTTGGGAGGTACACCAACATAACGGAAGATTACGGAAGCCGAGTGCAGGCCTACGCCAACGGTTCGATGGGCCTGTCGGACCTGCGGCTGCAGGACGGTGGAGTCTATGTGGTCACCATCACAGAGTCAACTGGGAGCAGCAAGGATTTGAGTTTTGTCCTCAAAGTGAATGGTGAGTCGTTACATGATGTACACTGACTCAGTTGTTCTGTTTGAAGGACAAACATGTGTGTTGTGAACAGAAGAGAGCTCAGAACAGTTTTGTCCACCAGATCAGTAAAAGTGATAAATGTGTCCAGTTTTCTGCAGAGCCAGTAAAAGTGTAAAAGCCCTTCGTGGAGTAACTGTAAATACACTCTAAACATTTAAATGTTGTCTTTGAAGAAGGACTTTCTATGAAGATGCTGCACGTTTCCTGTGATAAATGTTGGGAATGTTTATGGAGGCAGCCTTATACACGAGTTGGTGCTGTGAAGTCCAGTTTGCAGTAAACATGATGTTTCTGTTCTGCAGAGGTGCTGTATGAGGACCTTCAGTACCTGTCGGTCTCTTTTTTAGTCCTGGCCTGCTTGGCTGGCCTTTTCATGCTCTTCATGTGGCTACTGAACAAGACCTGCAAGAAGATAAAAGCATCCAGATGCATAAGAAAGATGCCAGGTAACGTCACATATGAGCAACCCATTTAAATGAAAATCCTTTAATGGTGTGAATTATTTTTGCATTCATGTGCTGTTAGGAAAAACAAGTTTATAACTTCATATTTACAAAGATATAATGCTAAGGGTGTTTGATTACACAGGTGTGTGTGTGGATTAACAGTTTATTCCTTTTTGTGCAGAAAATAATGAGACTGAGCTGTAGCCTTCTGATGGACATGAAGACTCAGAACTGCCAGTGATGCAACATAAGGACATATTTTTGGAGTGTTGTGTACATTAAATAATTATTTTTGATAAATTTCAGTTACTTCCAGCCCAAACCATGGCCGGGCTGTTATGAATACCTGCACTATGTTTATATTTGTACTGAATATAATGACAGTGACACTGGAATAAATGTAAATATACCACCAATGACAAGAGAACACAGAGCATCCTGATTTTATTCTCGAAGCAAAGAAACGATTTGACTTTCTTTCTGGCAACAGTTAAGCTGACATGATTCTTTATTTAATAGGTGATTAAATCAGGCAGTTTAATTCATTATAACAGGAAATTAGTTGGGTTTTTGTGTGCTGCAGCCTCGTGTTACTTTCACTCAGCAAATCAGAATCAGAAAGCAATAAAGCAGCAGCAACGGTAACAGAGGTCAGCCAATCACAGCCTGTTTGAAAAGGAAACAAAATGAAAAGATGGAAAAAAATATTGTCACCTAGAGAAAATTCTTCTGGAGCTCACAATACAATTTCTTTTGTGACTTAATTCTAAGACATTTCCTCGCTTTAGGTGGGTGCACAGGAACATAGGTGATGTTTTCAGACAAGTGGACTGGGACTCAAACACTCTTCTGCTCTCAGTACTCAAAGCCACATTCAGCCATTTTGCACTTTCTAACCGTCCCACACTGGGGTGCAAGATTTACCCACACGAGGACACATGCAGACTGCAGAAACATGTGACTGAGCCCCTGACCTTCCAATAGCTGCCTTACCTCCTAAACCAGCCATAACAAGAAGGAATAAACCTGCTGCAGTTCACTACACGTGTTCTGATAATCAAATGTCTTTATGTTGAAATAGTCACGTTCACGTATGCTGAGCAAACTTTAAAAATACACAATAGATCTCAACAAATTTTAGGTTTGAACCAGTAAATCTCTAAACTGCTCATGGAAAATGCCAAATACAAACACACAGACACGGCTTTTTATTTAGCATCAAATTGTTTGAGGTATACTCAGTCCACACCTCATATTATTAAAGACAGACAGAGGAAAGAAAAAACCGTAAATAAACTGTAATTTTATGTCCGGGTGCAGTCGGTATCTAAGGGCAGGGAGTGAGCGCTGCCATGAGGAGCTCCATCTTGTAGACAAAGTTTCGGCCCTCCATCCTGCTCCAGTGGACCTCTTTGTGTGGCCCTCTGAGGTGGCTCCACTTGCTGTCCTGGATGGCGTCGCTCTTTGGCAGCTCTTTGATCTGACTGCGAGGGAACTGCACCAAAACCTTGCAGCCACTCTCGGGGCCGTTCCGTACTGAAGAGAAAAGCAACATTCATGAAAGATGCTTATTTACTTATGCAAATTCATATGCATAGCTACTAGATATTACTAAAGAGCAATTACGAAATCAAAACATAATTTTTCAGTATGACTCACATGGCCGGAAGAAAATGTTTCATGATGCAATTTTTTTTTTTTTTTTAGAGGGAAAGTTTCTCAAAGATTCCTCAGCATGTATCAACCTGTCTGTGTGATCTTGGGTAATGTTCTATAAACTGACAGAGTGGGTGTGGTCCTGATTTATTCAAGCTCTTTCTATCCCTCCTTAATACACAAATAAGGCATTTTAGCCTCTATTCAACAAGAGAGCAGGGACATACTGATGTGTGTGTATGTGTGTGTGTGTGTGTGTAGTGTAATGAGTATTCTAACCTTAGCCCCATCAGTCTCACCTGAGATGGCGTATTCTCCGTTGGGAGAGGCAACAGTGACCGCAGAGGCGTTTCCGATGCTCTCTACTGGCCCCAGACCGACATGGTTGCTGAAGCTCAGGACGTGCCAGCCCATCACCTTGGCCAGCTGCTGAACTGCATGCACCTGATGCTGCGACATCTGAAAAAGACAGCGGGGATACACAGAACTTAAAATGAAAACACTTATACAGTTTTAGGATCAATACAGGACAGCGTGCAGCCATACTTTGAGCAAATTCAGCCTCCTCCATAAACTGTGAGTTAATACCTGTGAGAGGAGAAAGTCCTGCAGCTCCTGCTCCTGATGTGACAGTGTGACGACACGTCCATCTCTGTGCACCACCCTGATCTGCTCCACACCGATGTTCAGCTGCAGCTGGATGGACCTGAATGCATCAAATAAACACAATGAGCCTTAATTAATTAAAAGCAGACCATAAAATACGTGTCAAAAAATTCACCAATATTTTAAAAATGAAAATTTAATTTATGAATATTTAAAATAAAATTAAGAAATCAATATCAGAAAATAATTTAAAATGTAACAATGAACAAAAAATAAACATTTAAATAATAAAAAAGGTTAAATAATTAATGGAAACAAATGTAAAAATAAATTAATAAAAATATATACAGGGTTACAAATGCCAGAATGTAAACATCTGTAACTGCAGAATCTATTGTAAAAAAATGAAATAAAATAAAACAAAATATTAAAAAAAATCATAAATATATTTAAAATAATAAAACCTGTAAATAAATAAATAACTACAAGTGTAACTGAAAGAATTAAAAAACAAAATAACATTACAGATTAAAAAACTCCACAGTCCGTCACTCACTTGCAGATCTGCTCGTAGCCCTGCGAGGTGATGAGCACCTTGACACTGGACTCGTACACGTCATTGATGTTGGACCAATGAGCCTGGATCTGGGGGTCTTCAATGCGACTGGCCAGGCTGTCGATGGTCCGTGCTGTCCTACTGACCACAAACACCGGGACACCCATTAACAAGGGTTGCTAAGTATTATAGAGCCAACAATGATTCTTCTCTTTAGAGATTAAATATCCTGAGATAAAGCAGCAAAGACAAAAGACGTGTAAGCCATCTGCTGGCCAAATGTGGAACTGAACAGAGCAGCCTTTGCGCGAACATTTCAAGAATTCAAGGATTTTTATTTGCCATTTGTGCATGGACCAAGGTCTAGGCACATTGGAATTTTTTGTGCAGAACTCTGTCATTGTCAACCAAAAATACAGAATAGATCAATAAGTATAAATATATAACAAGTATAAAATATAGAACTAAGAGTATAAAAATAGAACAAAGAGCATAAAGTATAGAACAAAGACAATACCGAATGTATTTCTGCTGCTGCTAACTGTTTCTGTATTTATAAAATGATGGCTGGCTATTTTACCTGCTACGTAGGAAGATGTGTTTGGCCTGTTTGATGATCTTCTCCAGCAGCCCCTCACTCTGCTGCAAACTGGCAATTTCTGCCTTATCGTAGGCCAGTGGCCCCGCCAGACGGAGACGTTTGTGGCCAAAGGGGGCGCTAGATGGGCGTGGCATCACCACAGAGCTCAGCTGCTGCTTGTGAAACTATTAAAAAAAAAAAGGGTTTCAATGAAAAGGGCACATGTATAAAGAAATGTGAATTTTTGTTGGTGGCTAAGCAGAGCGGAGCAGCAGTACGATGGCCTTGTAGGGTCACTGTAGGTAACAGGAGAAAAAAGGACTAGGGCAAACAAATCTTAAACATCTGAAAAAAAATCCAACATTAAAACTTTAAATTTACAAGAAAAAAAACATATAGAAGTCACAAAACATCCCTTCACTTTGCAGCAGTATTTGTGTTGCATGACATCACAAATACAAGCAGCTTCTGCTCAGAAATAACCGCCTCTTCCTGCGTCTTCTCTAGCAGAAGATCTCTTCTTGTTAAAAAGGGACTTCTTCCTGCTCACTTTCATTAGTACTATAGGGGATTATTGCATCACTGGACTTCTCTCTGATACTATAAAGCACATTGAGACCTTACCAGTATTCTCCAACCAATGCAGGGTATTTGAGGATAAATATATATATATATATATAAATAAATATAAAACTAAAAAGTCATCCTGCAAGGTTAAAAATCCCTGTTGAACAAACTAAAAATGCTTCAACTCATAATGTTGGCACTTCTACACATGAGCATCTTGCGACTGGTGACATCATTTGACGTAAAAGGCGATAACAATATAAGGCATTTGAGTTCATATCTGCTAGGTTTTCTCCATGGGCGGTTCCCAGGTTAGGCTCTACACGACTCTCACCTCTCTCATCATCTGATGCAGATTGTGTTCTAGTACATAAAGATGGTCATCTGGTTTGGGTTTCTCTGGAGACGTCCGGTTGTTCTTCTTCTCTCCCGTAGAGTGACACAGTGAGATTGACAGCTGCAGACCTGTGGAGGGAAAATCACAGGGACAAACCAGGTGTGTCTGGATGGGAGAATGATGAAGGCAGGAGTGTTCATTAAAAGTCAAAGTGCGCCTTTAAATTAAAACAAAGCCAGGCTTCTACAGCTGTTTACTGATTGGGCGTGTGCTCTGTTTTAGTATTCATGCCTGTGTTTGTCTCGATCACTTTCTGTTTTAGTTGTTTCTTTCTCTTGTGTCTTGTTTTGGATTTAGCTCCTGCATTTTTGTTCTTTTTCTCTCCCTCGAGCCTGGTCTTGTTTGTATCTCGTTTTGTAGTCAATCCTCTGGAATTCCTCTCTTCCTTTGTTTATCAGATCGTCTTCCTCTTCTAGTCTTCCTCCCCAGCATCCATCTGTACCCCAGTCTGTTCTTATTTGAATCTTGCACCTTTTGTTAATGCTTACTGGTTTCATATTGTGCCACTTGAAGATGTATTAACTTTGGTCTGAGACGTCCCCAGAATGGAAATTTAAAGTTTCAGCCCAAAATACCACACAACCTATTTTTGCACCATGGCTGTGGGACCCATGACTACATCCAATTAAACCACAGTGTTCCCATGGAGTGTACAGACTGACAACATGCATAGATATTGCCGCATTTTTTAATGTTTTCATCTCTTCTTCTTGCTCTAATTTTGAAAGTTTAGTCTCTGTTGAAGCAATCTCATCCCACAGTCAGAGTATTCCCACCATCTTGGACTATAGCTCTGCTGTGAGCTGGAGAGTCACCCTAACCTGCAGCAGGTGGAAAATCGGTCCATGTGCTGCAGCAGCACACAAGACTATTCAACCTCAGGATGAAGGTCTCACCCAAGGTGCAGCTGATACCGGTTAGTAGGGTTTGTGCTTCCTTGCACACCCACAGGCATGCAAATACACGCACATATAAATGTGAGAAACACTGACGCAGAACCCCATTTGTGTGATATTCTCACCTGGAAATGGCTGTGAGATGATCTGGTTCTTCACAACAATGTGAGGTATCTGGGATTTAATCTGAACGGCCTCCCTGGACAGCTGGGCGAAGATCTCCTTACAGAGCAAAACATTCTGAGCTGCCTCCAGCTTCACGTGCCATGGCTGCATACCTGAGACCAAAGAGAAGGCCAAGAGCTTTCTTTCTGGGGTACACTGTCACACTTTAAAGCAGGCTCAGCTGAACATACACCTCTATTAGTTTCATGGTGTAGGGAGGAGGAAGAAGGAAAAAAAAAAAAAAAAAAAAAAAAAAAAAAAAAAAATAAAAAAAAAAAAAAAAAAAAAAAAAAAAAAAAAAAAATCAATGACTATCTGATGTCCCACAATCAGCCAATTTTTGCACATTAACTTTCACCTTCATACTATGAATACCTTGAGTTAGAGGCCCTTGTATTCCATAGGGCCAGGTTGAAATTTTAGCACTTTTTAATTTGCATTTTAAGACCTCATAACAGAAAAACTGTTTGATCTGTTTTTCTATTAATTTTTTGAGAAAACTTCAGAAAGTGCATTTTGGGTAAAGTTTTAAGAGTCATATCACTATGTGAGCTAGGTGGCTGATCAAAACAGATACAGCATATGGAAGGGCTGCTTTTTACCTCTATTTTGATACCAGGCTAATCTTCTTATTGTGATTTCTTCTGTGTCAGAATAAATTTCTATTACAGTCACATTTTAACACTTGTTAATGTAGCTTTTTGCTGTGAAATAAGAGAAACATCATCAGTGTTCACATGTTCAGTATAATGGTATGGACATATTTCAAAATCCTTGAGATTTGTGCTGGCAGAGGGGCCTAAATGACAGAGGGACACTTTTAAATAGAATTTAAATGTACTTTTTTCAGCCCCAAATTTTTATTTTCTGTATGTAAAAAGTTATAAGGGCTAAAAAGGGCATGTAACTAAAATATCCATAGTAAGCAGGTAACCAAAACAAACAAAAATAAATAAATCAGCTGATTCTGAAGGGGGTTAGGTGGGATCTGTTGTAAGATTTGATCGATTTTATATGGAATGCACACCTTATTTTTCCTACCTGGGCTCTTAAAAAGCACAGAAGTTGGTTTTCACTCATGTGCTCAAATGTTCTCACACTGGCTTATGGATTTTAAAGTCAAATAGAATGAAAAGATGAAAACGAAGTGAAAATATGGAACGTGGAAGAGACGAGTCTCTATTTACTGAATGAGATTTAATGTGTTTGCATGTTGAACCGTACCAGCTTTGCTCTTCTGCTGCCTCCTGAAGAGGCTGACAGTTCCCAGGTCACCGATGTCAGGAGCTTGTTTCTGAATGGACACCTGAAGATACAAAGTGTTGCACTATTACACACATGATAATTGTCTAACATAATGAACAAGTAATAGAAAGTTAAATAGAATAAAAACTATGGATCTCTACCAGCCAAAATAAAATAACTCCAAACACACATTTTTTAACCATGTTGTACACGTTACTTCCCTCTGACCTTGATATAAGCAGAACCCTCCAGGTCACTGGGAATCTGGACATCCAATGGGCAGTAGTCCTCTGGGATTTTTTTGTCCAGGTCAATGTCAGTGTTTTTGATCACTTCAAATGTGCCGTGGTGGGGGAAAAGGGAGCCTGCATGAGCAAATAAATCAGGTTAGAAAACAGGTTATGTGAATCTGTGCGGCACAGCAGCACTGATGTAACAAAGTTTTTTCTCTTCACCTGCACTGCGGTAGCTGAGGTCTCCCAAGATCTTGTCTCCAACTTTGCGTAGTTTCCACTGTGAGCGCAGGCGCAGCAGCTCAGAGTTAAAGTCCCTCTGCCTCCTGTTCTCCAGGTTCTCTGCGACGGACTTACTGAGCTTCTCTGCTCCCTTCTGAAGGATCTGTGCTGCTGTGGCCAGTGATTTTTTTTTACTGATCAGCTGGAAAACCTGTGGTGTCTGCAGGAAGACAAGAAGGTGTAACAGATCTTTCTGGGGATAAACCTAACAATGTGTTCTGCTCACATTTACAGATTAATTGTTGGAAACATATGCTGCCCCACCTGAAGAGTCAGTAAAAGTGTTATTGTTTAGTTTACCTTTCCAGCTGTTGGATCCTGAGACACTGGGTCTAAGGCCATGTACTTCTTCTCCTTCACCACGCTGAGCACATCATAGAGCACGCACATCTCTGTGAGGGCACTGCGGAGGTTGTTACGGACCGAATCCCAGGGCCAAAGAGACGGCTGAAACTTCACTGTGCCTGTGCAGGAAAACAGATGATCAGACTTGATTTCAACAGGCTGTATCATCACAAACAGAAGTATGTCCTGTTTTCAATCATCTATCAAATATACATGCTGTCCTGCTTTCTTTATCAGAGGAGTCAGAAGTGAACTTTAACCAAAGTCTAACTTTATTTAACTAGATCTTAAAATCCCTACTTTATTACTTACTATTCTCTCAGAGTCCAAACTTGTTTCACCTTGATAAGTTGCCAAGTCTTTTTCTTCCTAATTAACTCACATCAGTAAAGTCTCTGGAGCTTCTGAAGAAGGCTTTCAGATGAGAGGTGAAACATCTTCAAGAAACAAAAAAGAAGTCCAGTCGCACTTTTTTAAGCTCCAGAGATGACTATGACCTGGATGACTGAGAACCTACACAGACAAACTCACACCAAACTCATACCAATTATTAAAAAAAAAATACAATTATCTCCTAAAAATAAATTTCTCTAGATTTAAGTAAAGTCCAGAAATGTACTGACCTGTTTAACCCCTGATGAAGTGAATTTAGCTCTAGGTTTCATGCTGGATTAAGCTGTACAGCAGCTGATTACTGGAATGAAGTAGGGATGTGTGTGATTACTCAATTAGACGACTAATCGTCGCTATTGTTACTAGTCCGTTAGGGTAATTTTTTTCCCCCCTTGTTTAGTTGACTAAGAAATTAGTGGCCAGGAACATCCCTAGAATGAATGAAAGATGGATCACGAAACTCTGGCTCCTTGAGTTCAAATAAGCACAGCTTACCTTCTTCTTCCTCTGCGTCCTGCTTGCCCCAGTCTCTGTCTTTGGGTTCCCCGTCGACGTCCTCCTCCGAGTCAGAACCTTGGCTGAAGTCAATTCTTTGTGCCAACTTTGCCAAATTCTGGGACATGGACAGAGGAGGAACGTAAGTCTCCGTCCCATCCAGGGCCACTTCCTGCACCTGCTTCTCACAGGAAGACTCGATGCTAATCCTCACCGGTGGACCTCCAGACATGATGACAGAGCTGGCTGAGAGGTGGAGAAGGACAGGCAGAAACAGTTCATCAGCAAACACATACATCAGCATACACGGGAGACCAGAATACCTCCTTCTGCAGCTAACATTCGTTACACCAAATGGTTCACTTCAAAAGTGTTAAAATTAAAACTAAACTAGGAAATGTTCTCAAATCTATTTTAGATCTTGATAATCCAGCCGTGTTAGCCAATTCATCACATTTGACCTAAATAACTGATGGCTGCACTCGCTGCATTTGATTGTTTGTCGTTGCGTCTGGTTAGCAACGCTAGCTAGCCTTAGCTCTGTGCTGATTTCACGCAGGATAAAAGGAGACTGGAGCTCAAGAGAACAGCATAAAACCCAAAATACTCTGTTGTTCGTGTAAATCTTACCTCTGGTGCTTACTAGTGTTACAGGTATAGAGGATTATTCGTGGGAAGTGCACTAAGTGTTGCAACAACAGTGAATGGCTCATCAACACAAGCGTAACGACCCCCCACCCCCCCTCCCGGGGGCACAATTCTGACGGACTGAGGCTGCGCTCTGTTTCAGTGCTTCAATAACTTTAGCATTATTTACTTATTTAATATATGTATGCATCTATAATTCTACAATTATATATTTATTATTTTATTATGCGTGGTTTACGTAACAAATGCGTTTATATGCAAATATAATGAGTAGGAACTAAAGTTTGACGTGGACGGGATGGATACGGCGGGCAGTTTAAACCGCCGGATGTGACGTTCAGAACAAAGACCGTCCGTTTTTGGGGTTTGCGTGGATTTAAGATGATAAACCAAATTTTGGGCGCCTTGTATGGTTTGTTCTTGAATAATAGAACTTTATCCTAAGTTTAAGTAGTCCCACTGAACCGTTATGGCAGTGAACAAAGTGAAAGCGTGCAAACATTAGTCGTCGCTGCTAAACAAGCTGCGACTTACTGTTCGTCTTTTCGGAAATGTCCGCCAGCAAAGGGAAAAATGAAGAGAAAAGTGTCCACATTAAGACCGAGTCCGAATGAAGAGGCTCGGATAATCCGAGAGGAGCAAGAAAGGAGGAGAAAGCTACGGATACAGCAGGTACTAAGGACGTGTCACGGTTTCGGCTCCGCTTCAGGTCCCTGAGTTTTGCGCCTATGTTTTGTAAAAAAAATAAATAAAATGCCAGCACTTAAATCAGCTTTGTGCGTCATAAAGACTTAAATGAGGCTCATACATTAAATTTTATTTACACTTCCAAAACTATGCTCTGTCTTTTTAAATACGTAATGCAATGATTTATTTTTTTTTATTTAGCCTTTATTTATACAGGTAGTCCCATTGAGACTCTGTGTCTCATTTACAAGGGAGACCTGTTTCCGGAACATACTAAATGTAGAACAATACAATAATACAGTACAAAGTAAATAAAATCTAAAATGGTTACCCCATTTTTTGAAGTTTTGTGTTTATTACATTTTTTTTTGTATTTACAGATGATGTGATAAGAATCTCAAAGGCTTTAAAACTTCTTTTTTAAGGCACAAACAGGGAATAAATAATCAAAATGGCAGTATCAGCTATTGGCCAAATGAACTGGTGTTGTTTCCGCATCAAAATGAAGTGGACCGTCATTGCAACTGATCAGTCACTATGCCAGATTATTTTAAATCTTGCCTGGTATATGAAGACTGACTGCGTGTTTTGTGTTGACACCCAGGTGCGGGAGCAGCAGCGGTACATTGCATTGCAGATCCGCCGAGAGGTTGAACAGAGGAGGCAGTATGAGTTGCAACGACTGGAGCAGGAACTGAGGAAAGATTGGGAGGATCAGCAGAGGGAGAAGCTCTATAAACTGCAGAGGTTATACCAAGAGAGCCTTCAGCTGGTTGGCCAGGGGCACAGGAGTGCAAAAGAAAATGTAAGATTAAACTGAGATGCAGTGAAAAGAGAGCGGCTTAATCTCTCACAGACTAGACAAATCTGTGTGTGAACCCATTACAGTCTTTAGATGTTAGTCACTGATGTGGTAATTTCTCAATGCACAATATAGTTTAAATTAGAGACACTAAATCTGGGATCATGAAAGGATAAGAATAATTTATGAAACAAATTTTTGAGCCACATCATTGTAAACATAATTTAAGCAGCACTGCAGTGTCCACTGGGTTTCTGTGGGTCATTTAAAAGTCGGAAATTAAAATTCTGGAAAACAAGTCCTTAAATCTCCTGTAAAACGTGTTGCATATAACCTGTTCAAGTATAGCCGTAGGGACGGGGGGACATGACCCAAAATTTACAGTCTTTAGGGATCTGTCAAGTTTCCGATATGTGTCCCCCCCCCAAATAGTAAACTCATTCCTAG
>VUQJ01028036.1:28099-43161 GCA_015108635.1 Andinoacara biseriatus | reverse complement strand
GTCTTAGCTAATTATAGGCCAATCTCCAACCTTCCTTTTCTCTCCAAAATTCTTGAAAGAGTAGGAGCCCCTCCCCCTACTGTGTGGCGTGTCTGTGCCCTCTGCCCCGCCCTGTCGCTCGGTGTGGACACACAGAGACGCTGCAGCACATCGTAACCAATCACTGCGGCTCAGATCGATTGATGTTTGACGGCGCACTGACCGGAAATGCAAACTTTTCTCAGACTCGTTCAACCAAAAGTAACGAGTTTGTTTTGAAAATGTAAGAAGTAGAAAGTACAGATACTTGGGTAAAAATGTAGGGAGTAAAAGTAAAAAGTAGTCAGAAAAATAAATACTCAAGTAAAGTACAGATACCTAAAAAATCTACTTAAGTACAGTAGTGCCACCTCTGAAATCTAGTCACTTCTGGCTCCAGAACAACCCGACATGAAGATGGCAAATAGTAACGCTGTAGCTTCAAACTCTAGAAACCAGTGTGTGAAGTCAAAGAAGCCACGCCCCTCAGTCTATGGTTACGTCACATCACTGATGAGGACTTAGACCCCACAGGTCAAAGAGAGGCAAACAAGACAAACTTGTTTATGATTGGCTGAGCAAGAACCAGATGAAGCAGCCTCACCTCCTCCTTCACCTCCTTCTTGACCTGCTTCAGGTTGGCCCTCAGGTCCATGTTGACGGTGTGTTTGGAGCCCAGCAGAGCCTTCAGCATGGCGTCGGCAGACATGCGCACTTTCTTCAGCCGGGGTCTCTTGAACTTTCCCCTCAGATCCACAATCTTGATGTTGAGGTCCCTGACCTTGAGGAGGATTACAGGCAGAAGGAACAATAATTGACCTGAAAGATTAAATGTAAAATATTGTTGCTATATAATAACTCTGGATCCTCAGCTGCTGGATAGAACCCTGCTGATGTAAGGAGCAGGCTTTGAAAAGTGTCTCACCTCATTGAGCACCATGTTCAGTTTGAACTCGATGCAGTATCGCTCATCCTCGCTGATGGTGATCTGCTCGTGAAGCTTCTTGCACAGTTCCTAAAGATGACAGCGATAAAAGCTTTTTTAGAGACACCCACAAAAGAAATAAAAACACAACAAAAATGTGTTTAAAAAAACTGTCTGTGAGAACTCAACACACTGAACTGTGCTGCCTTTGGTTGTGCTTTCTGTACCGTTTCCTCTGCTACTCTTAATTTGAAGGTGTTTTGTGTGCTTGCTTTTTGCAGATACAGTGTGCTGAGCTCTGGACAGAAGGTTTGTTCTCACCACGAGCTCGTCCCTGGAGTATGGCAGCTCAATGGGAGGACATTGAGCTGCCAAAAACGTCTCCCTGTCTTTGGCCTTCACTGTCGCTTCCGCCTCCAGCAAATTAGTTGCCACCACGAGCATACAGCTCTGAGGATTTTGCATCATCACACCATGTCAGGTAAGAGGAAGCACAGGTAAGCGGATGGAGGAAATATGAGGTTTGTTCTGCTCTGCTTATCTTTGAATAGTCTTACCTTAAGGGTGTGCTTACGCCTCGCAGAAAGTCTTTTCCTGCAGAGAGAAACAAATTATACTGGGTGCACATGAAGTATATTTGTGACATTATGATTTAGACAAATGCATTTTTATTGACTTTTAACAGAATTATGCAGTGATGACAAATGATGCTCTGAATCCCTAAATGTTACTGCAACCATAGAAATCGCGGAATTAATAATGTATGAGGATCATTAACTAGACATGAATATTTGTACGTGAGTACTTCCTTTCTGTTTAAATCTGTTTCATGCCTGTAGGATGTTTTAGTCTCAATACATTTTCAGATATACGCTTTAATATTTTGTCTCTAGTCAGGAAACTAGACACAGGAGATACAGATGAAGATGATCAGTGACAAAAAGACAGGAGGTGGAAATAAAACTGAAAACAAATCACAAACTGAGAGTGTAGGTGAACATAGAGGATGGACACAGGAGGAAGGGTCACAGCAAAAGCAGACGAGACTAATTAAGCTCTAGAAATACGAGCAGTAACTATAAACTGTGGCAGGAGTGCGTGGAATAAAGAATAAATTATCATTTCAAATCTGAAATAAGCAAAACTAAGACTTCAACCCCCCCAGGGATGAAGACAAAAATATAGACGTCACATCAATGTGCCATAAAGAATTCAATAATAATCAGTTAAGTTAGGACAAGCTAAATGTCATGTAGTAAATACAAATAAAAACCAAACCTTCCTTGTGAAGGGAACTGCTCGTTTCTTAAATAATAATAATCCTAACATGAATTACAACAATTTAAACTTTTACTCACTCAGAGGCCATGTTAGCGGGAGGATGCTGAGGTTACCTGGAAAACACAAATCAAGACTGAATTAATTAAAAACAGTTTTTTGGGGGACTTTTTGCAATGATTTTGATGCAAATATACATATATGTACATTTTAATGTCCTTTCCACATGTACGGTGACGAGGACATCAGCACAAAGCCAAACTAGAGCAGAATGAGTGACGAAGGATGAGGAGAGGGCAGCAGTGGTCTGTGTGTGTAAACGCTTTCCTTTCTGGGTGTTGTTGCCTCTCCAGCACACCTGTCGTTACCTTCATAGCTTTGATCAGCACCAACGCAGCTGAAATATACTCATGATTCATGGTTATGTTTTCTAACTGGAAAAACTGATTTCCTTGAACTTTCTCTGACTTTGTGTTATGCTTTTTAAGTATTTTATTCTGTAGCTCCATTTGCTCCAACTTAGCGTGGTCCCCTGCTACACCTTTGGCTGACCAGGTTCTGCACTGTGAGACTGACAGGAAGTGAAATGGTTCTCCTGCATCAGCACTGTGTCCACTTTCTAATGTGGAACCATATCTAAAAGGGTTCTTAAGCTATAAGCCATATCAGCTCCAATGTTGCTTGAATCAACAAGGTCAGGTGTTGAGGAATCAGGCCATACTGATGATAAGTAGGCTACTGGAACACATATACAGCATAAGTGGACATGAGATGAAAATAGGGATCTGTCGGAGTGTTACTACACATATGACCCCAGTAACAGGGGTTACACAAAGAGCATGTTGGACCCTCAAACAACTCGTAGTTCAGGGTTGCAACGTCTGAAAGAAGCAACTGCTGTCGAAACTAGAAATTGATGAGGTACGACACAAATACTACAGTAGGGGTGGGCAACTCCAGGCCTCCAGGAGAGGTACAAGTACCTTGAAATCCCACATGCAAATGGGAACCATGAAGAGGCTGCTAGGAAAGCCAAATACCTGCAGAGACTAAGGCAAGTCCTGAGGTGAATAAGAACCAAGATCCAGGCAATCAACACCTAGGCCCTGCCGGTCATTGGATACTCTGCTGAAGAGATAAGCTGGCCAATGGCTGGACAAAGCTGGGCTGACAGACAGCACAGAGGCACTAATCATGGCAGCACATGCATAATCCCTGAGTACAAGATCGCTAGAGGCCGGGGTCTACCACACAAGGCAAGACCCCAGGTGCAGGCTGTGCAGAGATGCCCGAGAGAATTCAGCACATAACAGCAGGGTGCAAGATGTTAGCAGGCAGGGCATACATGGAATGCCATAACCAAGCGGACAGCATAGTATACAGGAACATCTGTGCCGAGTATGACCCAAGGTCAAAATGGGATACGCCCCCAAGGGTGGTTGAGAACAACAGAGCTAAGGTCCTGTGGGACTTCCAGATCCAGACAGACAAGCTTGTGATGGCTAACCAACCAGACATCGTAGAGATGGACAAACAGAGGAAGAAGGTCGTATAGACGTTGCAATACCAAGCGACGGGAACATCAGGAAGAAGGAACACAAGAAAAATGCCAAGGGCTCAGAGAGGAGCTGGAAAGGATGTGGAAGGTGAGGGTAACAGTGGTCTCCGTAGTAATCGGAACAGCGCAGTCCTGAGAACAGCTAAGATACTGCGCAGGACCCTCAAGCTCCCAGGCCTCTGGTAGAGGACCCGAGCTTGGAGGACAAGAAGACTGCCCACGGGGCGAGCTGGGATTTGTTTCTGTATATGGTTAATAACTGGTAAATTGTAAACACCTAGAAACCTTTTCAGTGGACTCTTGTACGACTTGTTACACGCAAAAGACTTTAAAACTAAACAGAATTGTAGACTTTTTATTCTACACCATTTGAACAGCTGTTCTAAATAACATTGTGAAGTGAGCTGTTGACTGTAAGAGCTGTTTAGTATGTCAGTAATATGTTCCCATTCTGTGTCCATTTTAAACAAGCATTAATGTGGCAATGTTTCCTTTCTTAAATATTGGTAAGTTTTTGTTGTCAGTTATAAATGACAGACACTTTCCAGGCTAAGATCTGGCTCAGGACTGAAGGTTATATCTGAGGACACCACTACCTGGTACAATCTGACACCTGGGGTACTGTGAATCAGGTGGTACAGACACTTTTCCACTAATTCCAAAACTGGCTCCTCAATGTGCCAAACTGTAAAATGCTAAACCTCAATTTACCCATGATTCCAAGCACTCTGTAGAACCACTGATGTCAAACGGCACTATATAAGTGCAGAACATTTATTTACATCATTCCCTTATTATTATCTAAAAATTAAGTTTAAATGAAATTTAAAGGCCAGTTTGTAAAGGATTCCACATTATAGCTATAAATATAAATAACAGCTTGAACTCGTGTTTTGGAGCCATTTTGCAGAAGAGACCTGAAACAGTGGAGACCAAGATTTTTAAAAGGTACTGGAGGGAACTTATTATTGTAACAAATAAATAAAGCATTGTTGGAGTGTATTAACTATTAATAAACCCTGTAGTTACAGGGTGATGGGCTCTACAGGTCTTTAAATAGGCCTAGTGGAGTCTCATTGGCTTCCTTTTATATCACGCTCAGTATAAATAACCTTTTGACACCCCAAAAATAACAGAGTCATGAAAAAGAGTTTTCTCAAAGCTAAGTGCACCCTTACTGCTTCCAAAGGTGCTGCTAGATCAGCTAATGTGACCACATCTGTGAAAGCAGAGGTTTCCTCAGCATTCCGGTGTGTTAACACAATACCACAATCTTCCCAGGAGCGGACATCCCAGCAAATTCACCCCAAACTCAGACCATGCAATGCTCACTTAAACTGCAAAAATCCCAAAGTATTCTAGACGCACACGTGATGCCGTCTGTCCAGCAGCTAAAGCGGAGCACAGCAGCAAATCTACAACAAAATGACTGAAAAAGAAAAGAATGAGGTTGTTTCAGAGTCCAACCTCGGCCTGACTCAATGCTGTGATGGGAGTCGTGCATTTATGAATGCTGCAAACCTCAATGAGCTGAAGCAATAGTGTAAAGAAAGAATGGGCCAAACGTTATTCCTGATAAAGGACTGCAGCGAGTCGGCGAAAACATTTTCACATGACTGTAAATAAAGAAATGAATCTTTCTTTGGCACATTAGCAGCACTGGCAACAGTGGTAAAGATCTAAGAATAGCGCGGTTGTGTTATATTTCTGTGGATCGCTGCCGAGGCAGATTTTCATTATGCACTTATTATTAAATGGATCTTTGGGACACTTTCAAATGTGGCCTGAGACATTTTGTGTGCTTTTCTGCAGATGGAGTAAAAATATGTTGGACTGCTTCTTATAGTCAGGCTGCTCACAGATGTTCATGCTTGTGCTTTAAATCATGGATCCATACAATATCAGAACTCACATTTGCATCATAAAAAGGTAAAAAGCTAAAAACTAAACTCATTTTTATTTAAATGTCTAAAGTCTCCTGTTGCCAAGGCTGTCTGACTCCCACACACACACACACCTGTCTCACGTTTCATGTTTGGACCAAGCAAATTCTATCTTAAGACATCATGTTAATTCCAGGAAATTTCATGGAACGGCTCTTTGTAACCCAGGACGTGTTAATACCTTAAAGGAACCATACCACTATTTTTAGCAGCGCAGCTCAAAGGGACGCAGGGCCAACACTGTCCGAGGAAACATTTCAGCAACTGTGGATTGCCGTGAAATTTGGTTTGTTGATCTTGTGACTCTAGCACCACACAAAGGTCAGATTTTTACTTCAGATTAGAAAGCAATTAAAAATGTATTTAATGGCCTACTATTATGGTAAATCAACTAAAAGCCAGTGTAACAAGTAAAGAATGCCAACATAATAGGTTTGATTTATTCCACCCCTCTAAAGCAGCCTGAACTTTGGCGCTAACATCAGCATGATAATAAGCCCAAATTTCCCTTTCATATTATACTGAAAAACTGCCACAATGACTGCCTGGAATACACAGAAACACTCATCAGTACACATACACAGTACAATATGCAGAATGAACTTTACAGTACAACGTCCAGCACTGATTTCAGGAACACGGTGATCTGAGGAGCTCATTAGAAACACAACCAAGTCGGAAGCTAAACCATCCCCTTCTGCAGCCTCTCTATAAATATGACCTTTGCTTGTAAAGATTATCCCCACCAAATGAGCATCATGCAGCATGTTTAACATGCACCCACCCGCATCATCTTCTGCTCGTCCAAAGATGGGATTCAGATCTTACGCAGGGTATTCTAGGCATCTCTCTTCCCTGCGACATTTTTCAGTCCCTCCTGGGAGACCTTGAAGCGTTCCTCTGATAGACGAGCCATACGACACCACTAGCGAGTTCAGGGTCTGCCCCGGGGTCTCCTCACAGCCGGACATGCCTGTAAAACCTCCAAAGGCAGACACCACACCACCTCATCTGAGTCCTTCTGACACAAAGGAGCAGATGTCCAAGCAACCCAATTTCCAAGGCTGAGCTCTGCCGTTCTACACTGTCTCATTCTTTTGGTCACCACCCAGAGCTTGTAACCATGGGTGAGAATGGGCCTTTAAATCAAATACTACTGACTACGTGCCTCTTAACCATAACGGTCCTGTCAAACTCCTGCATTACTGCTAATGCCATGCCAGGCAGCTTGGACATATTACACTCTACTTTGCCAGCACTTGCAAGCAAGACCCCAAGATATTTAAACTCCTTAACAGCAATTCAAACCCAGTGGGAGCAATCTGCAGTTTCAGCAGAGAACCAATGCTTCAGCCTTGGAGTTGCTGACTTTCACACTCACCTGCAAAAATGTCCCAGTGGGCGCTAAAGGTTAGGGCTGATGAAGCCAAGAGAAGCACATCATCTGCAAAAAGCAGAGTGCTGAAGTTTTAAATACTTGATATGCTCCTCACCAAGGTTTGGATTTGGATTGAGAATACAGCTCGAGCCTCGAGTTGACTGAACTGGGAATAATTCCCAATTTTGTCAGTTTATAATCCATATCTAAGCCACAGTCAGTTAGTTTTGCACAAGCTTTCTGGTTGGAATGACACTTTATTATCCTCACAGACGCTGGTGCATCAGTTTGGGCATGTCTGTCAGTCTGTCAGCTCACATATTCAGTTTTTCTGGATTTTTCTCCAGTGTAACCTTCATTCTTGTTATTCAGGTGTCTTAACAGTAACTTCAGTAATTTGGTGACCCTCTGAATTTTCATCTACCACAACCATCAGGTCATTAGAGGTTCGCAATACTTTGGTTCACTGCGTGAAAAATCTATTGACACTTCCATAGTATCAGCTGGAACTTTTGTTTAGCTTGCAAATTGAGCTCAGACGGGGAATTAGATATCACTGGAAGGGTAAAGCAACCCTTTAAGCATCAGCCAGAAGACACTTCTTGAGGTCCTCAGAGGATAGGCAGTCACTGCCTGAGCTGCTTGCAATGTTTAGGAGCTGTGATGGAGGACGGGATTAAGACTATTTCTGGAGCCACAGCTGTTCAGAACGTCTTCATCATACAGGAGGAAAAAAAAGACACCAGGCTTGTCTTAAAGAAAAGATGTGTGACAACTACTGCAGGCATCCTCGAGCACATAGCTGACCAGGAACACATGGCTGTCATCTGTAAGCCAAAAAGAGGCAAGCGCAGGGGGGGTATCTCCGGGGCTGACAGGGTATTTTAAGGCACTCAAAACTCTAAGGGAACAGCAGCACGTTGCTCTGGAGATAAAATCATATTTGCAGAGGCCTTGATTTTTGTCTTAAGTATGTGCGCGCGTGTGTGAGAGTAGGATTGTCTCTGGAGAAAGGATAGCAGGATTCACAGTAACCCAACACCGCAGAACATCCCTCAGACAGCCAAGACATGAGAACATTTCACAAAAATAGCCAGCTGGCTGACCGCAAACACACACTACTTCACACTGACAAAAATAAAAACAAGCAGGTAGAAGAGACTTTTCAATTTAGTGCAAAAGCCTAAATTAAATCTGATGTAAAAGACTTTTCAAAGAGAATAACTAAAGCTTTATTGTATCTTAAACACCTTTAGAAGAACATCAAACAACTTTAACAGCCTCAAAATGGAAAAAAGGTGCAAAGTATTAAGAAAGACTCATAGCTTCAGGTACTAGAAGATGTTACTGTCCAAGTCTCTTACATTTCCATCTAGGTGTGCCAAACAGGCGAGAGCTCCAGATAACGACAGATATGAACCGGCTATATTGAGCTTAAATGTTTCAATGCTTGTGGAAAGAAACAGGCTAAATTTGATAAGTGGGGCTTAAACTGAAGTGTAAAATGTGAAGACAAGTCCCTGAAACCTTACCCCGGGTTTTCATCCGCTGCCCCCCCACCTCCCTCAGCCCCAGCGCTGACAGGAGGATAAACACCAACAGATCAATTTTCGGGTTCATGCGTTGTAGTGGTGTTGCCTTTCATCGTGCCACATCACCACGCCATACATCACCGCGTGCCAGTGCAGCACAGCGCGCGCACGTCGAGACGGAAAACTACTCTGAACCTTTGAAATCTTGAAATGTGGCAACATAATTATACACAATAGCAAATAAACGCTGACTGCCAACACAAACCTCAAACTTATCAAACTGACACCAGCTTTAAATATTTGGTGTGGAGCCAACAACAGCCAAACACTCACATGTAATATTCTCCTCTGAGGTCAAATCTACAACCTTCGACTGAGACATTTTCATCTGAGCAAACAGAACAAAATAAAGCAGCAACATCTACAAAACCATCACAGAGGAAAAGAAGGAACTCTTACGTTAACCGGCCGAGCTGCAGAGTCACAGAGACACAGACAGAGTCCCGGGCAGACAAAGTGTTAAGAAGGTATTTATTGCAATCTCACTCGGCCTTCTAAATCCTGCACTTTCTCTTTATGGAAGTGGATTACTGGTCAAACCAATGAGCTGGCAAGGTCATGAAATACAGTACAGTGTCATCTCCCCCCTTCCTGGACCTGCTTCATTATAAATAACCCGCCCTTTAAGATTGTAGTCTGTATTATCTCGAGCCATCAATCCTCTGACAGGCAGAATTCAGGGAAGAACTGAAACCACAGAGAACTTTTATCAATCATATCAACACTTATATTTACATTGCTCACAGATCATTTAGAGTCCATGTAGAGCAGGAAAACACTGGAAACAGTAACGCCTCAGCTACGGAGAACCCGTCCTTTCATTTTTATAATATGCATTACAGGCTGTGTTTTTAATTAAAACATTTTTTAAAAAGACAGGAGGAAGGTGAACCTGCAGCACTGCTGCAGAGATGAGCTGTGGAAAACTGCAAGACAAAACAGATTGTTTTATTAAACACCAATATATCAATAAATTTACCTTTAACAGGGATGAATGCAAACATAAATGCAGCCTAACTTTAACTGCCTACCAAATATTATTCATCAGTGTATTTAACATTTAATACCATTATAAGACACCAATGTATGTATAATATGACATATTTGAAGTATGGGAGGAAGTTAGTATTTGAAATCAAAGGTTAAAACATTACAAAATAATTTTATGAAGGACTTACCTGTGAACTGGAGAAAAGACCTGATGCCTCAAAGCCTGACACCACATCAAAGATTCTCATAATTTTAATGAAATCTGGAAATTATCTGAAAGTTTGAAGATTTAGAAACAGTTTCTCACTAATTGAAGCCATTTATTGGTATTTCCTGTGTTCCTTTTTTAAACGTAAAGGTGAGAGTAGATATGATTCTATCAGAGAGAGGACCAAATGTTGGACACTGAAGCAGGATTATTGAACAAAAATGCCTTTAATATATGAGAGGAATGATGACACACACACACACACACACACACACTCGTACGAATGCGCGCCAGGTAATGAAACATTCGGAAACAGCTGGGAGGGAAACACAGGAAGCAAAACTAAAGCCAAAGCACAAGGACCGACATTCCAAAATAAAACAGGAAGTGGAACCACAGACCAGGACTAAGACACAAGAATGTGACACAAGGACAGAGACACAAATAACCACAAACAAAGAATAAACCTGGAATCCAAACAAAGAGCCAAATATGAAACACAGCATTAATACATTAAATAGAATATTAAAGAACAAAAAACAGCAACAGCCCAGGACCGGGACAGTCGGGACCAGCTGCGTGGCAGGCAGGATCCAATGTGCAGGACAACGACCGGGGGGATGCTGTCACAATAAGACAGGAACACAGACCCCTCACACACCTCTGAGCCTGACACAAGCACAGGGAGGTAAACACACCCAGAGACAGAGACTCGTTCAGATACATGATAAACTCAGAGCTGCAGACCCACAGCAAACTGAAAATGCTGGCTCAATGACCCAGGACACGACAAATACAAAGGAAGGAACTAAAGACTCAAAGAAATGCTTTAAAATTAATCTGAAGGAAAAAATAAAGGACAAGTCCACTAATTTCCTATTTTAATGTGTAACACTTTATTTCCTGTCCAGCACTTTGGTCAACTGTTTTAAATGTGTTTTATAAATAAATTTGGACCAGACCGGACCAGACCGAACTGGACTGGACTGGATTGGACTGGTTTTGTCACTGGGAGATGAAACCTGTATGTATAGAAACACCAGTCAAAGGTTACTCTCTTAAATATTTTTTTTTCCTGCTGGAAAATGAACAATCTGTGAGTTTTTACGACTCCTCTGGTTAATTTTTTATATAGTATATTTATTGCAGTCATTCAAATTTATACCTTCATACTAGTGTAATATTACAAGTTAAATCTGACTATACAGTGGTCCCTTGCTATATCACGTTTCACTTATTGCAGCTTCACTGTATCGTGGACTTTTAAAAAATATATATATATAATTCTGTTTAGCAGAGTTTTCACTATATTGGAAAAACTTTTGACAAATTTTGAAAAATATGAGCCTGGTATTAAAATGAGAGCTTTGACTTGTTCTTATTGTTCTAAATGTTTCACTATGAGCGATAAAGGCACTGAATGGAGCTCTGAGACGCTGTGGAAAATGGATCCAAAACCTGGATCCAAACTGAAGATAAATGCATCAGACTGAGATGTAGAAAATTTGCTTCATCACAGATGCAAACCTGTGCACCACCAGAGGACGCCACAGCATCCATGATGGTGCGCTCCCAGTTTCTACACTGAAGTTTATCTTCTATTTAGAAAAGAAAAAAGGCACAATTTGAAACTTGAATCACTGAATACACCAATGAAAGGAGTCCTGGGAAGCTACAGAAATATAACATGAACTTTTTGTTTTAAGTAATCCTCATCAGGGTTTTGATAAAGGGAATAAAAAAAATAGGTTTAGTTTAAGTTTCAGATTTTTACAGCTTTTGATTGCAGTATTAGGGATGTCCCAGCAGCAGTTTATTTTAGCAGTCAGCTCTGTTCACTCCTATTTACTGTAAATTGTCTCAGAGGCCACTTTGGTGCAGTGGGGTTAACAGGAAGTTTGACCTCAGTCAGCTGTGCTGCAGCTCTCCTCCCATCACAGGAGCCATGATGCACACACTCAATACAAGTTACAAATAAATCAGTTGTGACTGACCTCAGGTTTAGCTAAATTTAGGAAATATTCTCAAAAATGATCATCATGATGCTGAAAAGTTGGCTATATGCAGTAAAGATGGTCTCACAGCTAATGTTAACTTCACAGGGAGGATCAGCTCAAACTGGGGATGCTGTCAGTCCTGCTCTATGCTGCTAATATGAGCATCCATGATCCAAATTTCTGTTAAATATATACACCACAAAAAAATAACATGCATAAAAGGTCCACTTAAAGATTACTAATCTATTGGGGTTTTTTAATACCCCAATAGATGTGTAATAACTTCAACATCTTTTTGAATAATTTGGCATTTCATTCATGTGAACTAGAAAGCTGCTTTAACCCTGCTGGTGTTCCCATAAGCAAGACAGAACAGCTCTTTCAGCAGGTTCATTTGTTTATTTGGTAAAATGTCTTACAGTTCAAAAAGGATGATGAAATCAGCTTTTTCAGGCCTCAGCCTCAAACATCTTCTTCCTCCCGTCCATGCCCGATTTGTCTTCAATGTTTTTGCGCCAGTCGCCGACATCACGGAGCTCCTGAAACACGTCCAAAGACGGGAGCTGGTCAGGTGCTTTCATTAAGCCGTGTCAAAGAGCACATGCAGAGCTACCAGGCAGCAGACATGTTTGGCTCGAATCTGGAGTGCTTCCTGTGCTTGCTGCTCTTTCAGGACACTGACAGCTGCTTTGTGGCCAGATGTGGCCCAGATGTCATGACACACCTGACCCCTGAGACTCCCCTGAGACTTCCCCTGAGACTCCCCCTGAGAGTCCCCCTGAGACTCCCCCTGAGACTCACCCCTGAGACTCACCCTGGGACTCACCCCTGAGATTCACCCTGAGACTCACCCCTGAGACTCCCCCTGAGACTCACCCCTGAGACTCCCCCTGAGACTCACCCCTGAGACTCACCCTGGGACTCACCCTGAGACTCCCCCTGAGACTCACCCCTGAGATGCACCCTGAGACTCACCCCTGAGACTCCCCCTGAGACTCAGTCTGAGACTCACCCTGAGGCAACACTGTTAGCCAAAGACAGTCAATATTTATGATTTATAGAATCTTTACGAAAGAAACCTTTAAGTTGAAAAAACAAGTTGTTATTTTTTTCCTTAATACTTGATTTCATCCAGCCTTCATCTGTGTGCCGCTCATTCAGAAACATGACTGATACAGGATGCATCACCAAAGCCAGCCGGGTCCTCACCTCCTCCTTCACCTCCTTCTTCACCTGCTTCAGGTTGGCCCTCAGGTCCAGGTTCACTGTGTGTTTAGAGCCCAGCAGAGCCTTCAGCATGGCGTCGGCGGACATACGTACTTTTCTCAGGACGGGCTTCTTAAACTTGCCCATCAGGTCCTGGACTTTAATCTTTAGGTCATCAATCTGGAAAAGCAGATCGTAGAGGCAGTGATGAAGGTTCGCTTCAGCATGGAAGTCTTTGGAAAAGTGACCAAAAACTCTGTATACAGATCTTCGAAACATTAAAACAGTGTTGGCTGATAAAATGTCCTTTGTGTTAAAAATGGAGGGTTTACCCTCTGGGGAGCAGTGCTGTATTTTGCATCATTTTATTGATGCACCCCAAAATCTAACATGGCATACTTCCTACCCGTGGAGTACTTTAAGATAAACTGAAGCTTTTGTTTAAATGCCTGAGTATCTGATCACAGACACACTAAAGGTCCTGCAGGGTTATATTTCACCTCTTTGTCAGCTTTGCTGACTTTCATGTCCAGGTCGTATCGCTCCTCGTCGATCGCATCAATCTTGCGGTGGATCTCCCTGCACAGCTCCTGAACACAGACACAGAGGCCGTTTTCAGACATGCAGTCTGATCTTTTCCTGCCGTTACCCAGTAGAGGTGCATGAATGCAGATGTTAACCTGTCACTGAGCTGCCAGCTGTGTGATAGTGCACATGTGACAATAGCATAGGCTGTTGTTGTATTTGAGATTCATTTACAATGCTACACTTTTTATTTTGTCAAAGCTGAGAATAATGGCCACTGTGATGGAGGTGATTTAGAATTCAGCACAGGATCCAAACGTCTGCCAATCCTCAAAAACAGAATCACAAAAGCATCCCAAAAAAGTTTTAGAGGAGAGATGAAACAAAAATGAACCTTGATGAAAATATTGGAAAGAGGAGGGTGTATAGCTGCAAATGGAGCTGGCAATCTAGCTTTTATGGAGAGAATCATTATGAGGCAAAGTATTTTAGATTTTCTACTCTAATTAAAGCCAGGATCTTAATACTGCAGCTAGTATTAAATTTCACATCAAATATGCAGAAGCAGATTCTCTGCACAAGCTTTGGTTCTTTGTGACGTGCCTGCAGCTCCTGCATGGTCCTGGGCATGGACACAGGAGGGCAGGTCTCAGCGATGTGCCTCCTCTTCGCCTCCTCTCGCTCCCTCTCTTCCTCCTCCAGTATACCTTTAGCGATGGACAGCATCAAACTCTGCCAATTAAATAAAGAACAGACAGTTGATGTTCATGCAGATCACAAACATTTAGAAAATATTATCAATCAAAATACACTGTAAACAAATGTAGAAACTTTTACCTTCAGATGATGCTTACGACTCGAAGACACCTTTTTCCTAAAAGAAAATCAATCAATTCGTCACGGGAAAGCTTTAATGATGAGCTCAAAATGTTGAAATGTTCAGGACGGAATTTCTCACCCCGACATCCTGGCGTTTGTTCAAACCCTGCAGAAAAACATCAGGTTTCCATTTGAAAATATTGAGATGCAATGACAAATCATTTAATCATTAGGAAATAAACAGGAAAGCCATCAGCTAACAGAAGCAGAGTGGGATGGAGGGCAGGTTAAAGTGGGGTCAGAGAGAGAATCAGGAATGCTTCTGCAGGAAAGAAGAACGCCACTTAAAAGAAACACGACACCAAGACGAGCATCCTCGAGGAAAAGCCTCTAGTCTAAATTAGGACGAGGATCTCGGGTCCAGTTGTCCCTTGTCACGAAAGCATCTGTCTTCTGGAAGATTATCAGGAAAAACCTGATCCCTCCTCTGCTGATACAAACCTCCGAGACACGACCAAGTCATGAACTGTCATCTCTGAAAATAGAGGCTGAGCAGAACAATCCAGATCAGCAAAGACACCCCCCCCCCCCCCCCCTTTTTAAAAAAAAAAAAAACAAAAATCCT
>VUQJ01028036.1:13891-27532 GCA_015108635.1 Andinoacara biseriatus | reverse complement strand
ATCATAGTTGATACAATATATTCAGCAGTGACTGTGATGGGCTCGGGACTGTAGTATACACCAGCTTTAGGTAAATGTTGGTCTGAAGAAGAAACAATAAGTTTAAAAGATATTTTAGATACCCCTAAATTCCCACCATTTCTCAACAATACTGAACACTGTAAAGCAGAAATTTAAACCATCCAAAGAAGGAAAGCAGCGAGTACCTGTACCTATACCTGTACTTGACTGTTAACTATTCACATAAAGTACCACAAACACCAACTGAAGGTTCACAGAGAGCTGGAAATCCAACAGATTATCAACAACTCACAAAACAGAGCTCCATAGTTCCCTCTGTGCAGCGTCACACGTTGGTTGGCCTCGGCTTCAGGTGCTGAAGCTCTCAGTTATACAGGTGACTCCATCCCACTCAGGTTTTATACAGAGGGCCTGGTTTCACTGCATTAAATGATGTTTACATGTGTTGGAGCTTATCTCTGTAAAACATGACGTTTGTATAATGCCACATCACAACAACAGCCACCTTGAGGCGCTGAGACCGGATGAGTGTGACACACATGAACTCTGTGGTGACACAGCGGGGAACGCCGGGATTATCGCTTTCCAAACTCGACTCCATTTGCACCAACATGCTTCGTTACGCTGCACGTCACACCTGCAGCACTGACAGCTTCACCCCAAGATGAACCTGAAGCATTAAAAAGCTTCTCATCACCATCAACGTCCTGCAGTGAGAGTTCCTAATGAGCTGATTTCTTCTCACCAGATCATACGTTTAGTTTTTACCAGGAGCTCAAGGAGAACGTCCACCATAAGCAGCCAAAATCTCATTTCTCCAATCTCATTGTACATCCTGTATAATGCTGCTCTGTCAGGACCTGCAGCAGAATGAAGAAATTTGCCCTGAAAAGAAAATATTTCTCACCTTTTGGCTGATGAGGGAACCAGAAGGAAGCAGCAGATTTGGGAAGCAGCTCCGTTCCTGGCTCTATAGGTTGGTGTATATATTGCATTCCCAAAAGGCATAGGGAACACCATCCTTCTCTTTATGGAAGGCGATTTTCTCACCGACCAATGGGATCCAGCACCTGAAATATTATACCCCCCCCATCTGACCATTATAAATAACCTTCAGCCTAGATTGCTTTGCTGATTGCATTATTCTCCTCCTACACCCCCCCAAAGGGAAGTCAATCCTGTGTCAAGCATGAACTCAGAGGATTAATAAGTTATGACGACCAAAAAAGATAGAAGAAGAATGCATATATCACTCTGCTATACTGACAGGATGGAGCAGTATTAGGCAGCTTTTCCGGAGACCAGGGAGCAGGAGTGATGAAAGTTAAGGAGCCAGCAGGTGGGAGGGCAGAGACCCTGGCTGAAGGACACAATTAAGAAGCTGCTACCAGAGGCTGGCCCGGAGGACAGAGGAGAGGCAGAGGGGAAAAGAAGCAGGAAGGACCTGCTGCTTCCTGTTCTTACTGACAGTAAATAGATGAGGAATCGGAAAGACTTCTCTGAGGAGAGGAAGCTCTGTGTGTTCATGCGTTCTGCTGATCTACAGCTGAAGCACCGTCAGCGGCTCACGGGGAGGCTCTTCACAGGCTTTTTGCTGCTGTTGTTGTTAATGCGGTGGCACGGAAGGACAAAGACTACACTGGGAACAATTTTCAGGCTGTTGTGCGGCCCTGTGCCCTCATTCAGACGTGTTGCACGGAGAGTGGCGCTGCACACTCATAATTGCTTTCCATTACATAAGTGTGCTGTGTTCAGAGGCGATCCTGCAGCTGTTACAGCTGTAATTTTAATGTAATGGTAAACAGCTTGGTGGCTTCATCTTTAATGATGTAACTTATAACTAGATTAATGTTAAAATCCAAACCTGGAGCATAATTAGTGGTAATATGGTGGAAAGTACAACATCTGACACTACAGGTGAACAGGTGGCATGAGCTGATAGGGCTGTTTGTGGGTTCTCTCTGGGTCCTCCAGGAGGAACGCGGAGATCTCACATTATATGATATGTTCTGGTCGTTTTTGTCATTTTCTTTCTCCGGATCCACTGCAGGAAATTTCCCGGCTTAAGGAATTCTGTTCTTTTGTGTATTTCAGAGGAACTGTGGTCTGAGTGAAGCTCCATTTGAAAGAACTTTCAGGATTTCTCTCTGATTAATCTGTGATGTTTATTTACATCAACTGCATTCTGGTCAAGTACTTCATTCGTTCTTCGGCTTTCTGAAGGTTTTTTTGAAGAGATTCTTTGGACACTGGCTGCTTTTTCACTCATGTTCATCCAGTCCTTGAACCTGACAATTTTCAGAGGCATGCGCCTGTTTGCTAAGCCTCTGACCTTTGACCTGTGAATCACGCAAGCATAAAAAGGCTCCTAACTCGAGGGATGAACCAGTGTTGTGTCCACTTTAGCAAAGAACCAGTTTAAAATGGTGTCTTTAGGCTCTTTGTCACCAGCAGCCGGCCACAGAAATACTTCGTTTGTTCCATTTCTTTAGTTGAGTCTATGAAAAATACCAAATATGACTCAATATGACAACATAAAACAGGATTTTTGCACCAACAAAGTGATTTCCAAAGAGCTGTTACTCAAACACTTGGCATATCTCAGCAGCTCTCGGCCCTGAGAGCTGCATCTGGACCTTCAGCTGATCCATCAGTGACAGCAGGCCTGATGGAGTGATGAATTTTGGTGCAAACTGTCATCAATATGTGTGGAGGTGGTCAGGAGAGAGGTACGACGGTGTGTGCAGCCAACTGTGAAACATGGTGGAGGCTCTGTCATGGTTTAGGCTGCATTTCAGGTGCTGGCGGTCTTATCAAAGCTGAGTTATGAATGCAGAACCATCAGATTTTGCTCCACCGTGCAGAAAAAAGGAGGTCACATCAATACTTTCAAGCTCGCCTTATATGCTGGATTAACTTGTATGTTTCAAAAGGTTTGCTGCACTCATTTCCCATTTTCATAGCAAAATATAAAGAATCGAGGAGCAGCTCAGCACTTCTGTACAGTACTGTACATTCATCAGTGTAAATGTACCTTTGTCCTTTTGGAACGAGAGCAACATAAAAGATGCTTTTCTTAAAACCTGTCAGTGGATTTAGTAAGCAGGATGTATGATCTGCATCAGCACCAGAGGCTGTATTTAAAAGATGGACGTAGCTTCAGGGTCTGAAAGTTAAAGCTAAAGCTCCTCTGGCTGCAACAAGACAGCGACTGCATTAATGACCATTAATGAGCTTTAATGAGGAGTTTATGGGCTCGCTAGTTTTAAGCCATATTAAATATAATATGAAGTTCATCTTGCAAATATTTGTCTTCATTAAGAGTCAGAAAGGAGGATCAACCAAGCTGTGCTCACCTGCTAACAACCTGTCAACCACAAGCTGTCAGCCAATAACATGCAGTTCATACTGACTCGATCATATCGACCCATCAGTCACGAACCGAGATGGAGACGGTGAAAACGCTCAGTTCCACACTCGTCCATTTTATACAGTCTGTGCAGGTGTGTGTGTGTGTAAAGCTGAGTGTGAACAGCTGAACTACATATGAGAGTTACAAGCATTCAAATCACTGTCAGCACACGAACAGCTGAGTTACATCAGTTTAATATTTCAACAGTACAAATTAAATCTGATTAATAAACACAACATTGCTTCACATTTCGGAATCACATCGTATTCATTGAGAACATTCTGGGAAACTGAGAAATCACCTGAGAGAACGAGTTAGAAAACCTATTCAGTCTGATATGATGACTGTGATGGAGAAAAACTCAAATCTGCTGATGACTCCGTCCACTACAGTGCCGCACACCACCATTAAACATCTGTCGAAATATAGAATCTGTGTCAGTGTCAGCGCCGCCGCTACTGTACACTAAAGTATATCACAGCAAGGACCACTTCACACAAATCTTTTTTTCTTCTTTAAAATAAAACATCCAAAAATATTCAACATCTTACGAGATAGAGAGGTTAAAATTGTACAAAGTGTGCAAATGTCACCGTACGGTCATGAGACGACTCCCAACGAAGGCACCATACGTTCAGTTTCCGCTCCAACATGCTGCTCACATGGACCGTGCTGCCAGGGGTCGCTGACCTGAGCAAGCACACTCATTCTCACTGACCTGCCCTGTAACTAAAACATGGAAAAATCTATTTCAAACAAGGAATAAAGAACCGTGTGGCGCTTTTTATTGTCCAGGTAGGCCCCACAGCGCTCAGACTGAAAACCTGTGGGCTCCAGCTGCCAATCACTGGAAAGTTCTTCCGATAGCTCACACAATCCCAACAACAGTGGAGCCAGGAATTCTGTGGCCTTTTGCACCAGTCCTGGAAATGCATGAAATCAGTTGTAGGTTGGGCATCAGCACCATCCCATGTTACACTTGCATTCAAGCAAAAATTTGGCAATGAGCTCCTTTCTGACTGGTTAACACTCTGTGCTCTGTTGACTGGCTAAACAGGAAGCGACTAGCAGTGATGTGGCGGCCAGAGACCGAGTGGGCGGGTCCCGTGTTATACTTTTCTGGACTTTGAGGCAATCAATTGAAGCTACTGCCAATGAGAGTGCACGATACATCTTATTGGCCTACGAACAGGTCTTTAGGCAGTTACCTGGAGCCTGGAAGCGACCAACCATCACCTGGCCCCCGATTCAGCCAACCAAAGATTACTGCCAACTGTCTTTAACCCAAAACAGACTTCACAACAAATGCAGAGCAGGAGAACTGAGACCGTTCCAGAGAGCAAACTACGTTTCCACTGACAGGACTGTTTAACTCAACCTTTGGCTAAGCAGAACTGAAGAATGAAATCATTAGATTAAAAAAATGGCCAAAGTGAACAAAAGCTTCTTATTTTTCTGGATGTTTCTTAATATTAAATTGCATTTTAACTAGCCCAGAGTGTTCTGAGCTTTTGGCTTAAAGGCATTATTTGTACATAAAATGATTTTATTATCTGTATTTTTGCCCATGTTTAATAAGAGCTTCCACTGTTTTAACATTTATGAATGACATAAAATGATAAAAACATAACAGGTCCCGTTTAAGCTGCATGTTCTAAAGACGTGAAGGAGGAGAGTACAAGATAAAATACAGGCAGGGCGGGAAATGCTGCAGGTGTAGCTACAACACAAGCAGATGAACAGCCGTCCCTTTGTTATCATCCCTGTGAGTTCGCTCACCGACACCTAAACAGTATGGCTGCTTCACCCTGTGTTACCTCCTACACACAACAGCTGCTTTCAGGTGATCGCTACCAGCACATGCGTCTACGGAAGACCAAATCAATCAAAAATTAGAGACTTAATATATAAATTTATCTTACTACACCAAAAAATATCAAAATCTGTGCATTCGTTTTCTCCTCGTCTTTCCCTTACAAGTAATTTTTCCATGTTTTGTTGAATTTTGTTTGTTTGTTTGAGTGGCCCGGGTTCAGGTCTGTCCCGGGTCATTTCCTGTGTCTCACTTCCTTTCAACCTGCTTTCCTCTCTGTACTGCATCGAAGGCCTGAGACCCACCAAATAAATACACTGAAAAGGAAAATTCAATCAAAAGGAAATTAATTCAAGGTTTTTAAAAAAGATAATCATATAGAAATTTGTGTCACACTTTATGAATTTACTTTATATAATACTGAATTATTATTATTTCTTTTTTAATTTTGGCAGTTTAGGTCCTCCATACTGTAGCTGATATACACGCCTGCAAAACTATTAAATATAAAATCAGATTGGGGTAAAAAAAGTAATTATTTAAAGGAATGGTGATCCTTTCCTGATGTGTTTGCTGCGTTTTGTGCTTAAAGGTACTTATAAACTCCTCAATTAAACAACAGTTTAAAATCTTCCGCAAAAAGGCAACAAAAGAATTTAAAGAAAAAACTTTATGTCCAAAATATCTGCGTACTTTGGTGACGACACATCAACTGTTGTTAAAACGGTGCCGCATGTTTGTGTAATACCAATTCCTGCCACAAAGCGGAGCAGTGAGTTAAAGCATTTTAACAAAGGCTGCCTGCAGAGGATAATTACAAAATGTACCTTTAAAGACAAACAGCATCTTTGAAAAGGTAGTTTTCACCATTTTCTGACATTTAACACAAAACATTTGTAGATATACTGGACAGAGTAAATATTAGAGACTTTTAGCAACTGTTAGTGCGTCAATCTGGTTGTTTTTAACCCTAGAACACGAACATCGGGTGATTTTCTCCCACGGGAAATGTCAGCATTACAAAACTCACATTTGTGTTTTAGGGTTAACGAGCACGTTCCCTTTGTGAAACTCATTTGTCATTTTAAATGTCATTAAACATACTGAAGACAAATGTAATACTTTAAGTCAGCCCCGTGAGCAGTGCAGAAAAAAAAACAAAACATCACCTTGTGCCATGTAAAAACCCTGAATCGCAGCTCAGCGGCACCGATGCACTAATACTGAGTAGAGATCAACCCGATGTGCCAGCTAAGACATTTCATCGAACTGTGGCTGAAAATGAGGCTCAAGTCTTCCTCACAGAGGACAAGCATCACTGTTTATTTTCCGTCGAGTACGACCTCAGAAAACGCACAAAGAAAAATAATAACAGCAACAACACAAACAGCGTCCATGTGCAAAGTTTTGAGACAAATCTGTAACAAAATCCAGGCAGGAGTGTTAGATCCAAAGATAACGGGACACATGAAAGTCCTCCACTGACTGCAAGTCCAGACGGTTTGTCCCAACAGGGCTTCAAACCAAGTCCGTAATTCATCCACCTTATAACCACTCCAAGCTAAGACGTTCCCAGCTACAGATTTCCAGAAAGAAAGACAGATCTCCAATCTCACCACGCTCCACACGCTTTACTGGTCCCACACCTGATAACTACCAACACCAAAGGACTCCTAAATACTCAGGAACTCCTGCTCTCTGACTTCCTGTTCGAGATAGTCCAGACTCATGGGGCTCCATGGAGGTGTAACATTACATTTTGTGGCATAAACATGTTCCTTCTGGAAATTTTATTCAGAAGAGGTTGAGACAACAGATGTGTAGTTCAATTTTTTGATTTTTGCAAGTTTTGTTTGGAGCAAAATGCTACTTTATTTAATGTATCCAGAATTTTGATCTCAGGCATGACGCAGGTAGCAGGAGCCTCCTTAGAGAAATCACCTGCGAGCACCACACCCAGCTGCCTTGTTCGCCTGATTTAGACTTCTGTGCTGAATCTATGTCGAGCCTTCGACAGTCTCCACAAGTGGCTCCACTGCTCTGCCAGAACACTAGCTGGCAGTAGAGTTTCTCTCTTCCAGTTGATCCACCATCTTCCAGTCAATTAGACAAACAGTGGCAGGAGAAGGAATGCATAGGAAGAATCAACGGCACAGTCACGGGCTGCATCGATGTGAAGTTACATTTCCAGGGAGGTGCATGTCAGGTTATACCACATGTAGGGTTTCAAAGGGGTTTGCAGTTACGATATACCCACAGCGCTACCACAGAAGTATAAATCCACTGATGTACTCACAACTGTTGTCTACATGATTCCAGTTCACTGAGGACTAACTCACGAGCACCTTCTGTTGAACTACTACACAACAGGAATAATAAGAAGCAGGATGTCTCCACCAGATCAGCTCTGGCCGTGATTTCTTCTATTTATTTTGTTGTTTAATGTTAGCCGCCAACCGCGTGTCTTACTGCCCCCTTCACGAGGTAGTACTGAAAAATATCTATTTGAAGAGAATACACTCGTACAATATTTGAAACCCATGGCCATCCCTATCACAACTGAAGGAATATTTGACCCCTGGTGATGAAAAGAATCTGTTTCTTTGCATCTTCAAGTTATCAAACATGTGCATAAAGACAAATTTCACCAACACATTTTCCTGGGAAAAGCTTCCAGAACCGGCAGTGCAGCCAAGAGGGATGATTTTACGCTGCGCTAGGTTAACTCGGCTCTATCCGACCGCCACGACACACACTGTGTGTTTGCAAAGACTCACTGTAGCTGACGAGTTACCCAGTAAAGCGGGAGAGCACCGAATCACAGGTGACCTCATTTACACAGTGACAGTTATTTAGTCAGATTATTACTCTTTTTTTTATTAGTTCTACTAAACCTTTTGGACTGTCGTTGTGTAAAATGATTCATGTAGAATAAATAGATAATTACACAACTTTAAAAAAATGTCATAAATCCCCAGAATCCCTGACATTAAAGAAGTCCACGTGGTCACTCGCTTCTCGACTTATTTAGCATCTGAAGTCCAGTTATGAGTGCTGGACAAACAGAAATTACCCCAGGAATGAGGGGGACAAAAATGATTCTTTAGTGGGATAAATATCACCGCTCTGGAACACATTTTGATATGTCACACTTGATTTCTAGATCTACCTGTGCCCATGGTTTATGTTTAGGTTATGCCTGAATGGTCATTTGAACATGCAGCAGCGTTTTTGTGCACCAAGACAAACTTCACCTCATTCAGCTGCCCATAAAAAGCTGCAGGCTGGACAAACGTGTCTGGGAAAAGTCGACTCTTTGCACCAAAGAGCTCCCACACTCTGCACTCAGACTGAGACAGCCCACAATGACCCAGCCCTGAGAGACACAGTAAACGTTTTTCTTCTGATTTTTAATAAAATCAGTACACAAATGATAAGGTTTCAGTTTTTAAGGGTTGTTGATGTTGTTAAAAATGCTTTTCTGTGAGTATTGGGAACATCACAGCATGGCTGCTTCTTTCACACGTGAAGTTACTAAAGTCAACTTATTGTTTGGAAATGGGTCCCATCAAGGAAGGACGTCCTATCGTAGATCCTTAACTGACCAATCAGGACGCCTCACGTTTTATGGGCCACATCAGCTTCCTAAACGGACATAAATGTTATGTTTCAATTCAAACAAATAATCAATACTCTGTGAAAGTTAAAATCAGATATGGGCTCTTTTGTCTGGAAGCAGGTGTAAAGAACTGTTTTAGCCTTTTAGCTCCGTTTACTCTTATGCGTCCTTGACTGAAGTGGAGGTTGTGGAGCCTACGGTGCTGCCAAACCATAACTACCTGTGTGCAGATTACCAGCTCTAAACTGGCAGTGGCCTTAAAACTCTTGGCCATGTCGCCTAACCCTCTCCTAACTCTCCAAGTTGCATTTTTTATTCCACATGTCAACAAAGCCACAGACTAATATAATGACCACTTACACTGTTCTAATATGACATCAATAATCTCCTGAGATCACCCGATAAGAAATTCCCCTGATATAGAACAGCAACACGACGGAGTGGCACAGAACTGAAGCAGGACTATATCAACTATACAGCCAACACTATCACACGGTTATACCGAGAAGCTTTGTACACTACGGTGAAGTCTATTGCGTCTCCTGTTTGGTGAGTATGGAGGAGGAAAAATCACTGCCAGGTCACATTTACAGGTCTGAAGAAGAAACACATCAAATTCTCACAACCACAAGTGGGGACGATAATATCCATGTGAGCAGTCTGCAGGGAGGGGCACAGCTGCCCTTGTTGTCTGTGTGAAAGCATCCGGTGCTGGGGGAGGAACAGCAAGAGCATCGAGCAGCAGCTGGGAAGCAGTCAGGTCCATGCCACTTTGCGTGAGATGGCCTGTTTGAAGCACTCGGGGTCAATGTTTCCACCGGGCCGCAGCGCCCTCTCCAGGCTCACCAGGACATTTTGGTGGCACTCTCTGATGTTGACCGGGTACTTGGCCCTCAGCAGCTCATAGGCGGCGATCAGCCTCATGTTCTGCTTCACCATCAGATACTGGATGATGCACGTCGGCGCCAGAGAGAAGCCGTCCCGACAGTGGACCAGAACGCGCTTCCGCTTCTCGGTGGAGGCGTTGATGCACTCGTTGATGTCCTCGAAGCAGCGCTGCTTCAGTGCCGGGCCGTCACCCAGGGCATCCGGCACATCTCCGATGTCCACCTTAAGGCGGGACCAGCTGTGCCGGGCGCCACGGGAGCAGGTGCAGGGTATGAGGCTGAGGGAGGGGCCCGACTCTCCCGGGGCGCTGCTCATGTCGATGATGCTGTCGATGTTGTTGCGGCACAGCGTACGCCCATTGTAGGCTGCATTCAGGTTGCCAACATAGATGTAGTCTGTCACCTTGGAGATGACGGGTTCAGAGTACTGGAAGTGTTCAGGGCCGCTGGGTTTGGGCTCCGGCGTATCGGGGCCCCTAGCTCCGGCCGGCCCCGTGGCGGCTCTCCGGCTGTAGTTGCGCAGCTTCTTGGAGCCGGAGCGGGAGGGAGGATTGGAGTCGGACTCGGAGCTGCTGTTCCAGGGAGGCGAAAAGAGAGAGAAGCGGCTGGAGGACTTGCTCTTGTTGAGTATCTCCACAGGGCTGGACAGGCCGGAGCCGGACACTGTGGTAGAAGCAGAGGCGCAGAACAGGGAAGCTCGCTCCAGAGAACCTGTGCTACTGGCTGCTCCTGCACTGTGAGCCTTTTCCATCTGCAACACACACACAAATGAAATGTACACAGCAACTCTCGCAGCAGTTTCCAGGCCAACTACACCTGACCAGAGGTGATTGTTTTACTCCTGAATCCTCAGTGTTTCCTACACATGAACCCAATTTAAATCAGTCCTCTACACCCTTCCAGTCTGTGAGGAGTGCAACTCCATGTGGAGTCACGCGTGCGCCTTTCTGCAACAAAAACAGGAAGTTGCAGTCAGCATCTTCTGCGATCTAAGCAGGTGCTGCCCCTTCACAGAGTGTGGTGAGTAAGCTGCACTGCTGCACACTTTGTCTCAAAGAGCTTTAAAAACCACTTTTATTTAAGACTCGCTGGTTCAGATCAGCGCTTAATGTGAAGGAGACTCCATGCAAACTAAGTGAAAGTGTGTGTGGACCTGAATACACAGACTCTTTGGGAGGGCAGTCAAACTACATTAACAGACAGAAGCAGGCAGCTGATTAGTGCTATGTTACTATCACAAACGTGGTATTTATCATATGGTATGAATATGATGCTTACTTAAAAAGGCAAGGATGTGCATGTGAACACTGATGACACAGTTAAAGCTCATTCTGTTATAAACACTGATCATGATGTGATTTTGAGCAGCAGCAGACGTTCATGCACGTACCTGAGCTTTGAGGTTGTTCTTCCACTCCTGCGTCTCCAGAGCCTTGAAGCGTCCGCTGCTGTCGGAGGAGACCGACACACAGAGGGGCCGGTGGGCTCTGGGGGGGAGCTGGGGGGTGAGGGCCACGGGCAAGGGCACGGGCCTCGAGTCGGCATGCTCGCTCCTACTCATCATTAGATTCGGACAGGAACCTGAAACACAGGAGGACGTGTCTGGGATCAACACTCCTTCAAAACTATGGCTCAGTTTGTATGAAAAAGTTATGAAGAGGAGTTTATTAATGCATGTAATCAATATTATTATCACATTCCTACTAAATCTGCCTCACTGCTGTTTCACATCAGCAACCAACAACTTCAGGAGGAAGGTGTTACTATTAGTTTCAATGTTCAACTGGAGATTAATTACACCGTGCGTTTGCACATCGGCTGGTTTATCTGCTGTAGTCGACATCATTCCCACAGGGCATGTCTGAGTACAGAATCAGCTCAGTGTGGGGGGGCATGGTTAACAGCAGGGGTCAAACATTTCACACATATTAAAATAGACTCAAGTGTTAGTAGAGCTACAGGCCTGTAGAAAAAAGTTTTAAAACGCTGGGCAAATGTGACTAAATATCGGCTAAGATCCTTCCACATGCATTCAGTTACAGTTACAGTTGTCACCGTTTAATATGTGAACAAAGCCCTGCTGCTGGTGCAGTCTAGGTTCTGTTTGCAGCATGGAGGCTGGATGTAACCCCCATCAAAGACAGTGCTGCTTACAGTCGAGCTCACAGGCGGTCAGCAGGATGCCTGGACAATGGTGAAGATCACCTAAACTCGATTTTTGGGCCACACTTCAGTTCATGAAGTTTATGTTTTTAGAGATTGCAAAGGCTGAGTACCTGCCTCAGCTTTGAAGTCTGAAAAACATTAAAGCTGTTCCAACACATTTACCCTGCTGCTATAACCAGGCCTCGGTTTAGGATGTAAATAAAGTGCATTACATATATTAACCCATAGGTGTCCAGGTGAAATGAAGCCCATCAGATGTTTCTGCAAAGTGTGAAACCTGCAGTGAATTCTACTTTGTTTTCCTGATCTAATGCAGCAGTGGGGATTCAATCCCAGCTTTACTACAAGACTGAAATGCATTAGTTTGATTCAAACTGAGACAAAACTGATCTAATTTTTTGTAAACACACCTCAAGCTGTTCATCTGTTGTGTGCATTCTCAGAATATACTGCCTGCTTGGTTAACAAGATATAAAACATTGTCCTTTGCATTTATGTTTTAAAGGATGAGTTCACTTATCTGGCTCATTTGAGCTCAAACTGTATGCAGCACATAAACTGAGTGTGACACCAGAAACCATCAGAGCTTCATCGGATAATGTGGGACGTTATCTGTCCCAGGAATTCTACCTTCTGTCTGCCCGAGTTTGCATGGAATTTGGGAAAAGGAGGTTCAGATTTGCTGCTCCTGGAATCAGCCGCAAAATCAACTAAATCTTAATGATCTGGTTTTCAATGACCTGGAAGAAGCGGAAATGACCATTTCAGCCTTTTTGCACATGCAGGATTTGACCTACCAGCACATGCTGAACGGGCGATGGACTGAATCTGCAGTGTGTTCTGGGTTCTCAGCAGGCTGTGGAGGGTTCTCACTGTACCTGCGCACACACAAAGAGGTCACCTTGCAGGAAACTTAAACCACACAGGAGGCATTGAAAAAGCGCCACTCTCACCGATCCTTCCGTCCGGTCTGCAGAGCACCCTTTGATCCAAAACTTTGTGTGCACTCTGGTCTTTGCTCCGCTCTTCCTCTGCTTCCATGTTCCGCCTCCTGCGAGCAGAACCACATCATTACCCCGGCCCTTCATCTTTTGGCAAGCCGAGCAATGCATCAGCTACATCGGACGGACATGGCTTGAGCTGGTCGGCGGTACGGACATCTGAAAGGCTGCGAGCATCACCAGCTGCTAACGAAGGAGCTAGCCATCCAGCCAGCTAGTGGGTCCCTGTGTGTGAGTCATGTTGTGGAGCTGGTGGAGGCTCTGGCCGTCCGTTATTCTAGTGGGGAAGCGAGGCTGCAGCAAACCGATGCACGCTCACGACAGCATGACGACTAGTGCCGCTAACTACGGTAAATCCGAAAAATCCCCGCAGCGTTAGCGAGCTAACCGTAGACGGCATAAATCCCCGCTGTTTGCTGCTTGTATGCGGGTGGCGCAGCTCCATTACACAAAACGACAACGACAGCATGCATACGGCATAATGCGCATATTTGCTCCCACACAGCGCGGGTTAACGTGGGTGTTCGACGCCGTAAATGTGATCATGTATCCGGAGCTTCCTATACTAGCTGCCTGGCTAACCAGCAGCAGCATCAGCACCGTGAGCGCGCCGGCTTCGGGCCGGGGGATTGATACCCTGAAATTGGTCTCACAGGATACACAACACTTAATAACAACGTTTAACCGCTGCACAAATAAGAATGAGTATTATTCGAGCAAAG
>VUQJ01028036.1:0-13871 GCA_015108635.1 Andinoacara biseriatus | reverse complement strand
TCGAGCAAAGTAGGTCGCGTTTGGGAAAGTAGATTAACGGTAGCTAATTATACGCGACAGAAGTTACCCGCGAGCCTAGACGCGGGGCACAATGACCCCCTCTAAAAGGCTTTAAATAATATCAGCGATGCCAGGGTTGGGGGGGTCAGGACGAATAGTCAAAAATGACCTCCTTTTTCCATTTCCTAACTACTTTTCTTTGACCTTGGTGGAAAATATCACTAGGTCAAGGATAAGGAGTGAGGAAACGAGAATCACAGTGCGCTTACACCAGACTCCTTAACAATGTCCTTAACCTATCCTATCTGTCGAATTGAAGCTTGAATGTCCCGAAGATTGATTACAAAATGCACACCTTAATCCACTCAGCGTGTTTTTGTAAAGGAGAAACCGGTCAAAAATATTTAATTACAACGGCTAAATAAAAAAACGGGAGCATACAGGGTCCGATTTAGGCGATCCTGGCGGGAGGCGCAGGACTGAAAGGCGTGTTTACGGGTAGTTTCCCTAATAGAGCACAACATTTTGGGAGTCAAATTTTTAAAATTATCAATGCAAACCAATTTACTGACTTTTGCAACATAACCCCTAAAAAAGCATGTCTGAGTTTGCCCCTGATATGGTTGCAGTAGTTGCTTCAGGGAGAGTTTTTTTGGAATGAGAATGCGTTATCAGAGCTGGTGCGTAATTTCATGGGTGGTCGGCTCAAAGCTGTGCGCGCAGTGCCAAAGCTTTGGCTCTGTCCTGCAGCTCTTCACCCTGAATCTGAACTGAGCCGTCAGCACGATGGACTCCTGTTTCACTGTCCTCTGGCATTGACTCTGAAACGTCAAATTGCAGCTCTTTATAAGACTGGCGGCTGAATGTTACGTATGTGACTGCTGAAAATAAAAGCGCAGGGCGACGCGCGCATTTACGCACGTGACGCAGTAAGACTGTCACTAACCCACGTCAGACGAGTCGGGCTCCGACGGTAAATCATGTTTTTTTTGTTCCACATCGTACAGGTCGCAGTTGCACAAAGAGTTCAGCTTTATACGGTGGGATAGTTTGTAACAATGCCCTCTGGATAAACCCTGCGCTCTGCTGTCTCCATACATTTCTATCAGAAGAGTTATCCCTGATAATAAAAACACTGATCGTCCTTCAGCCGCCTCACATTTATCTGATGAAACACACACTTAGGGCTGCCTCTTTCTTCGGGTCTGCTGGTTTGGGAGCTAATCTGCGTTACTGCTGGCAGACTGCTGGTTAATGCTGAAATGAACTGGCTGCTGTGTAATCACAATAATTTGACTCATAGTTTACACAATTCAATAAATCATATGTTTTCCTGCTTGTGAGTGATGCAGTGTAACGGGGTGGTTGTAAACCTCGTTAACTGAACAACAGGTTACTGCTGACCTAGTGGTTGTTTGGTAGTTAAGTTACCCATAGTTCATTGTGCCAGTTTTCCTTAAGATAGTTAAATCTATTTGGCTATTTTTTTGTTTGATCTAATCCAGAGTCTGTCTTTGTGGTTAAATAAGCAAATGTCTAACATAAGTTCCAACAATTCACTAAATGTGCAGTGCTGTCAGAAGCATGATGTCCAAAGTGAAGTCTGGAGCATCTGTTGGTTCACTCACCGTGTGTGACGCAGGCTGCAGTCGTTCCTCAGACTGAAGCAGCTCCGCCTGAAAGAAGAGATGATCTGGAGCCTCTTTCTGCTCTGAGCTGCTGCTGCTGCTGCTTCTTCATGTGTTTAATTGGATGGTCCAGGCCTCTCTCCAGGTAACCTGGAAACCCACCGATCTGCTGATGTCACTGCTTTCCATAATGAAGTGTGAGTGTATCCAGCCGCCTTTGTCAGTAAGCAGGAGGGTAAATTCACAGGAGATAAGCCAGACAATAAAGGCCGCGGCTGGTTTAAGGTGATCAGGAGACACTCCCTGCTTACTGAAGTCATGACCTCACTTTATTCTCACTTTCATTTGACACCTTTATTGATTTATTGTTACAAGTCCTTGACTTTAAACACAGATAATATTGCAGTTGTTTTATTATGGAATAAATTAACTTTACTTGCAAACATAAGCATTGGAGCCAAATGGGAGGATATATGTAAATTAAGGGATTCATCACTAGTTTATGATTATAATAAGCGATTGAGTTGTGCTGAAGGGGACCCGTTTTGCTCACTTCCAGCTCCATGTTTTTATTTTTTGAGTCTACCAGAGTAGCTGAAAATATTCCTGACCTCTTTTTAATAGAAACATCTTCCCCTGGAACAACATATTGACAGAAAGGAAGAAAAAGTCTGCAGTTTGTAACTGAAGGCTGAAAGTTTGAGGCAGAGAGCAGCTCGGTTTAAGGGCTTTGTTAAGAAGGTAAAAAAACTGTCTAATTTTGAATCTTGTGATTCAGAATTTTTGTTTAACTTTATTTCTACCTTTATTGGATAGGCGAGTGTAGAACAGACAGGAAAGTAGGGAGAGATGTTTCATGGTTTGTGAGTTAGAATAAAATCACTCATGCTCAGACTGAAGATCCCGGGAAAAGGTCTCCTGGACACGCCTCCATTCTTCCATCTATCCTCCATCCTTCCATCTGTCAGCTCCATGTCAACTGCAGGTGACGGGAAGTGGAGAGAATGTCTTGTGCGATCTTAAGTGGGTGGTACATTTGCATTTCAAGGAGACCTTTCAAGCTTCTTGGCTTGTCTCTGTTGAGCCTTCACTGGCTTGCTGCCTCCAGCAAATCGCCCTCAAGGGAAGCAGCAGCATAAGTTTAATGTAATGATGACCAATAAAATAGAAACCTATAAGTAAGAAGCTTATTGCGATAGCGCACTCTAACAGCTAACGTAATTATGACAAGAGCAAAGGAAAAGGTGGTGTAGTTGTAGTGAGGAGGCCTGGGTGGATGCATGGGTCAGTAAACATAAAGCTAAAGGATTATTCCAGCTTCTTTCCAAATTGTTTCCCATATGAGACGTTGTTTTAGGTCAAAGTTCACTTTGCACTCACCACCTGTGTGTATTCAGGAAAAGAAATAGTCGCACAAAAAGAGAAAATTCAAAACTTTATGTCATGATCTTGGGCCGGTGGCCCAGTGGGCTCTTTGAGTTGTGTTGTTATGTATTAGGATTTTAGTTCTCATAGTTCTGTGTTCAGTTATTTGTGGTTAGTTCCTGTTTCCCTCATGTTGTCTTCTCTGTGTTCAGGTGTTTTTCCCTCAAGTCTGGTTTGCCTCCCATGTCCTCCTGTTCCTTCACTGTTCCTCTGTATGTTTTGTTCTCATGTCTTGTGTTTGGTTTGATGTTCCTGTGTGTGTTCTCTGTGTGTGTTCTCTGTGTCTTGGCCCTTCTCTGTTTAGTTTCCCTTCCTGTTGTTTCTTTGTGTTACGTTCAGTCACTTCCTGTTTTGACAATTTTGTGTTCCTTTTGCTTTGTGTTTGGTTTACTTCCCCTTGTCTCGGTGTATTTCATTCACCTGTGTTTCCACCTGTTTCCTTTGCCCTCATTATGTCCTAGTGTATCAGTGTGTGTCTCGGTGTTGTTTAGTTCTGTGTGCTTTATGCCACGTTCATGTTTATGAAAAGCTTTAGGTTAAATTAAGCTCCTCGCCTTGTGAGTCCTGCATTAGGGTCCTCTGCTTCGTTTGCCACAGCCAACCCTGACGCTGTCTTTAAGATTGGCACTGAAATTAGATCCCTGGAATTTAGATCTGGGTTACGAGTTGACTTTCCAAGCTCATTCCCACAATGATAAGGATCTTTCTTCCTTTGCCCTGTGAACCTAAAATTTCCTGAAGCTCTCCTAAAGATACTTTTTCAAGGTTCTTCAAGGGGTTTTCACACATTAAGGGAACATTCAGGAAAAGCTCTGTGAAAGTTCTTTGAAGGTTTAACAACTCAGCCTAACAACAGTCCTGTTGGGATTGAAGGTTTGTTAAAATTCCAGGAAGGTCCTCCAGATGTTCTGCGCCATAGCATTCCCTGGAAGTTCCTTAAAGGTTCTGTTAGGATTGAATGTCTCCTGAAGGTCCCAGGGGTTTTGCAGGATAACCTTCTCCTGAAGGTGCTCTGAAGCTTTCACAGAGTAACTTTCAGTTCCCCTGAAGGTTTGCTCGGTAGGAACAGGAACTTTAAAAGAATGATCCTTTGACGGTGTTGGACATGTTCAGCTGTTTTTCTCTCCAAACATACAGAAGAAGAAGAATTCATTTAAAATTATGAATTTTGCATCATTTTTTCTGAATTATTGGGAATTATCAGAACTTTTTTCTTGTAAAAAATAAACATCTGCTTTGTTTTTATGAACTAATCTTAAAAAAGAGGAAAAAGCCTCTATTGATTTGAATGTTTGAGCTCATGAGCTATAATTCCTCCTGTCCACTTTAATCTGGTTTTCTTGGGGTTCAGCAGTCTGAATGCACTGTAGATGCATCGCCTTATATCCTGATATCCTGATACACCAATCGTGGAGGAATCTGACTTCAGCAGACAAACAGTATATATTACTCAAAGACGCCAGAATCGTCCAGTGTTTAGTTTAGATCCAATAGAGGATCATCATAGAGGAAGATGATATTTCAGCATCAGATGCTGACAGTGCAAATCTCCTATTTTGTGATTGCACAGCTCAGGAGCATTTAATGAAGGTCTCTGGAGGCCTGAACCAGCAGGGGGAGCCACCTGCTGAGCTCAGCTTGATTGAGCTCTGGTCTGGTTTGAATTATCATCTATTAGGTGGAAGAAGAGTGAGCGTCTCAGGCTTGTTTGTACAGAAACAACTGTGTTTCTGGCTTTGAGAAAATATTTGTTATGTAGAAAATTAACAAGGCTCACCTCACATAGAGACGCTTATTGTACACTTGTTACTGTGTATCATCTTTTTTTCACCCTTTTATTGTGTTCAGTAGACCAAAGTACATTTCAGTTCCCGTGTGTTTACATATGAAAAAGAGAGCTTTACTGTCAGGTCCATAAGGATTCAGGCAATGACATTTTTTGGCCTTTTGTATTCCACCACAGACGATATGAATCAAACAGTCCAGGTGTGATTGAAGTGCCGACTTTCAGCTTTAATTTGAGGACTCTTACAAAATTATTTTAGTAACTGTTTAGGAATTTTTACACAGCGCTCTCCATTTTCAGAGGCTCAAAATCAAGTTGACAAATTCACATAGTTTCAAATATAAAGACAGTTTTTAATACCTGGATAAAAATCCTCTGAGGTCAATGACTGCCTGAAGTGATGGAGCCTGGCAGGCTTTTATTGCATCCGCCTTCAGCTGCTGCTTGTTTGTGGTTCATTCTTCCTTCAGTTGTGTCTCCAATAACTGAAAGTGTGCTCCTTTGGGTTGAGATCAGGCGACTGGTTTGGCCATTGAAGAATATCCCAGTTCTTTGCCTTGAGAAACTCTTTGCTGGGGTCATTGTCCTCAGAGAGTCCAGCTCTGTACACTCCACAGTTCATCCGGCTCACATCATCAGTAAACACCAGCAGCCCGGTTCCTCTGGCAGCCATACGTGCCCACACCATAACACTGCTCCACCATGTTTGACAGATGCTGTGGAGTGTTTCAGACCCTGAGCTGTTCCTTTCAGTCTCTCCGTTTTTTTTTTTATTCCCATCATTCTGGTCTAAGTTCATCTTGGCTTCATTTGTCCAAATATTATTTTTTCAGGACTGTGGAGAGAAAGTCTAAAAATGACTTTAATCGTTTCCCATGGACACGGTACAGACTGGCTTCTTCTTTTTTTTGTTGTTGGAGTGAATTTCTCATCTCGGGCTGACAGATCAAACTTTGATGTCCAGACTGCAACCGAAGCTGCAGTGAGTGTCTCAGAGGAAACAATATTCAGTGTGGCCATTATTTCAGTGCCAGCATCACTTTCACTCACATGGAAACACTGTGGAAAGCTGCGCCTTTTCTGACTTCCTTCTCAGACACCACTGTTTAAGTTTCTCCTGCTTTCTCCTGCTTTCCTCCCTCAGCACTGCCCTCGCCCCACTTTCCTTCCGTTATATAGCGAAATCAGTGTGGCTGTATGCAGCTAGTATAAACCTGTGAATCTGGAATGAGTCTGATTCACTGATCTACGTGTGACGAACTCACATGAATTTGTGCGCACTGTTTTTTTTGCACAGGGTGAGAAAGTTTCCACACACTGAATGTGTGGCTGTCTATCAAATGACTGTAATTCCTAAACAGTTAGTGCAATACTTTAGTTAAACTCCTCAGATCAAAGCTGTGGGGGTGTACAGAGGCAATATTAAACAGTATGTAAGTGTCCAAAAACTTTTGGCCCTAACTGTGTGACAGTACAACAAACGTGGAGCAGATAAAATGTGTTTATAAAGAAGAAATGAGTTATAAAATATAATTTAGCATTTTCTGATTTGATAGCAAAAATAATTACACATCTTAATATACAGTATGATACAAAGTAATCTAATTCAATCATTTCCATCTCAGAAGATCGAAGGGAGAAATAATTATGAAAAATATTTAAATCTCGTCTTTTTTTAATGGTTTCATTTGGAGTGCCAATGCTGAGTGCTCTCCCTCAGCTTGCTGGGGATGGGGATTTTCTTCTTCAGGCTCAGGGTGGAGTTGACCTGCTCGGCCGACAGCAGGCCGTGCCACTGAGCGACCGGCCTCCGCGGGTTGGACAGCATGTCAGCCCAGTGCCTCAGCTGGTTCCCCGTGGCGTCGCAGCCCAGGTAGATCTTCCCTATGGGGTCGTTCCTGGTCACGGCGTCGTGGTCCCACACTGAGATCACCAGGTTCACCCTCTGAGGACAGAGATCCAGATTTAGAGTCCTCTCCCCAACATAGCAGCATTAATCTGGTAGGTTTTAGGTACTTCTGTTGAGTCAACTGTTGATGAGGTAACTCAAAGGTGGCTTTTGCACACAAAAACCATCTAGAGATGGAAACTGTCATGGTCCTGGGAACTGTTAAATTCATGTTATTTAGTATTTTGAGTTATTAGTTCCAGTTTTTGACTTTTCTATTTTAATATATGCCAGATATTCTGTTGTGTTTTGTGTTTATGTAAAACTAATATTGATGGCCAATGTATTGTTTCACATCTTCTCAAATATCATTAAAGATCTGCCTGAAAATTGAACCTTCATTAATGATGATGTGACGCTCACCTGGATTTGATCCAGTGACACGTCAAAGATGAACGATTCGTTGAAATAAGGATTCAGCGTCTTCTTTTTAACGGACGTCTTCCTTTTCTTCCACTTCCGTTTGTCCAGAGCCAGCTGCACCTTCACATAAGGATCTGCAAACAGAGAGTGGAGGAAAGTCACTCTGAGCTCTTGTAAGCTGTGCACCTCTTGATGTTTCTGCATAAATGACCTAAGAAGTAATAATCTCTTTACTTTAGTGAAAGTGTTTGGTAAGCAGAAAACATGAAAAGACAAAAATCATTAACAACTTAAAAGAAAAGCATGATTAAGATGAACGAAGGCACCTTTAGTTAATATACTCTGCTTTTCCTTATCATATGAGTTCAGCCACAGTGGGCAGTGTGGGAACCAAAGGCTCAGTTTCTGAATTTTTTTTTCTTCTCCTAGCTCTGTATGATGTCACAGGGAGGGGATATCCCTAATATGGTCATTTCATGCAGGCAGTTGTGGCCTTGAGCACAAGCTCCACCCACCTGCTCTCCAAACCTTCTGTTCATGGAGAGGAGCCAATCAGAAGACAGTTTAAAGGGGAGAAGATAATTAAGAGTGTTTGAACTGAGGGGCCCAGACGCATAAGGATTATTTTTAACTGAGACTCACTCAAAGCTGCTGTAGTAGAGTCCAAGAGATGAAGATGGAAATAACTTTTAACTTTTCCCATCTTCACTATTTCTGTAGTTATAGCTGTCGGCCACTGTGAGGCAGTGTTACCCACGACTCGCCTCTCAGTTTAGTAGAGAAAAAATGTCTTAATGGGTTTTAAGCTAATACGCAGGAACTCTTTAAGAGTTAATATATAAGATCCCGTCTCAGTCTGACCTGAGCTTCCTCCGGTGTCCATGCTCTTCAGGCTTTTGGCCTCCAGGATTATCACTGTTAGCTTGCTAGCAGAGGGAACGTAGCGCAGGGAGAAGCAGATCTCGCCTAGATTTTCCTCCTGCAGCACACAAGAGTCATACAGAAATCTGTAGACCTCACTCCACTCCTAAATCACATCTGTCATACTTCAGAGAACAGAATCTAAAAAATACTGACATGTTATGAGAGCATCATAATTGTGAAAGCACAGCTGGATGTAAATATTTCTATATTTCCCCCTTGGAATATCTGTAAAACCTGGTATTTTAATAATAATAATAACATTTTAATAATAATACTAATCATTTGATTTTAGTTGCCTTTCTAAACACTCAAGGTCACCTTACAGAGCAGAGTTTAAAACAAATATTTAATAATAACCAAGAAAATATCAAAGTCAATAAAACTAGTTTACAGTTTATTGATAGGACAGAATTCATGTGACAGGTGGAAGATTATCAGAGTGAGCCAGTTTAAAGAGCTGCATCATCTTTGCACCATGGTAGTCAAACGGGTGGATGGAGTGAAGAAGAAGACGTGAGACTGAATGGGTGTGTTGATGTGTTCAGAGAGGTACTGCGGAGAGAGATTATGGACTGCATTAGAGTCCAAACACACCTTCAAAGTGAGGAGCACAATCTCAAAATCAATGCGATATTTAACTGGGAGCCAGTGAAGCTGCTGAAGGGCGGATGTGATGTGACTAATGGAGGGAGGTCTCATGATGAGCTCTGGACCAGTTGAAGTCTGCAAGTCGACTTGAGAGCAAGACCAAAGATGAGGGACTTGCAGTAGGATGCAGCCAAGGTGTGAATTATTAATCTGAGCTTGAAGAGAAAATATGAGAATGGCACCTGAGGGAGGAAGAAACTGAGGTGTTGGAAGGGAAAACTGTGTCCATTTTGGTGCCCATGAGGAGAACCTCGCTTTGTTCAAGCTGAGAAAGTTTCTGGAGAACCAGGATTTGATTCCCTGGAGGCAGACCCAGAGACAGGACAGGCAGAGCTGGGTGTGATCAGCATAAATATCAAATTTAGATATGACCAAGAGAAATTAGATGGATGTTAAATTGTAGAGGCCAAGAGACAGACCTCTGGGGGAATGGAAATGATTGGGTTTTGAGGTTTTTGAGATGAAAGAAACCAGTTTACAGGTGTGTCAGTGATTCCAATAAAGGCCAGACTGCCAATAGCGCTCTTATGGGATGTAGTGTCAAAGGTCCTGCTCAAATCAAGGAGGATGAGGAGCTGTTCATAAAGGTTAGGGTTAGACAAGTGAACATGAAACATGAAACAATTTTCCTGAAGGATTACAGTAAATAAATGAGGAGGCAAATATCTCTACAGATGATATCTCAAGAAGCAGGTAACTCACACCTGACGACCGAAGGCACCTGAAAGCCTCCCATCAGACCTGAATGAGCTAGAGAGCATTTGACAGTAAGATTAGGACAAACATCCCAAATCCAGGTGTGCAAAGAGTGTGGAGTCACCCACCCAAAGAAGCTTCTACAGTGACTTAGTGATCCCATCACCTTAATCTGGCCTTTAACGAGTAATGGTGGCAGGAAGCTGAGTCCATAAGGATTATCCATCCATCTGCTTCCGCTTTTTCAGGGTCGCAGGGGGGCTGGTGCCTATTCCTATTCTTTGGACTGTAGGAGGAAACCGGAGTGCCCAGGGGGAAACCCACACAGACACGGGGAGAATATGCAAACTCCACACAGTGAGAGAGAGGCCGGGCCAAGGTGGAATCGAACCCAGGCCTTCCAGGTGGTATTCAAACTGTGAGGCAGCAGTGCTAACCACCACGCCACCGTGCTGCCCACCCATAAGGATTATTCAAATAAAAATAAAAAAATAGTGAACTGTGTGTGACTCCATCGCGGATGCCACCACTACGGAAAAAGGAAAGACAAGAAAGCAAACCTCAAATTTGGCGGGCACGTCCAGCTCCTGCCACTCTTCGATGATATGGTTCCAGTCGACCTTGCAGAGTTCCAACCGGATCTCGCCGATGATTTCGTGTTTGGAGAACCGGTTAAAGTCGAACACCTTCATCACAGCTGTCGACTTCATGAGGGCAGACTTGGATAGCTGAGGGCATGTCACAGATTTAACATCATCCAAACCAGGTTAAATACTGTTGCAAAGTCTTAAATCTAATTTTTTTTTTTCATTTTTCTGTCTGATTATTTCCTGTTTAACATTACATTTCCATTAATTCAAGGACAAAGTCACAGACTCCATTGTGATGAGTCAAGACTGTTACTGTGGTCAAAAATAAAAACACTTCAAATGGCTCATTTACAGTATAATGCGTTCATAAATTCAGTAACTAGTCTATATGTGAGTGGAACTTCCAGGGAGCAGTTACCAAAAAAGCAGGTATGCTGTGTAAACCAATTTTTATTCACAATAGAACATAAAACTTATCAAACATTTAAAATATAACATTAAAAAAATTAGTTTAGAGAATTCTCTGGATCAGGTTCACATACGGCTTCTTCTTCCCAAAGATCACAGGCATTCAGCATTGATTTCCCACAACGCGCACAGAGATTTCTTCAGATTCTCAAACGTTTTCACAATGTTATGTTGAGGAATATTATTCTGAAATTGCTCCACAATTTGTAGACAGGCGAACCTCTGCCCATCTTTATTTCTAAGAAGCTCTGCCTCTCTAAGATACTCTTTTTATAATTATGTGACTGACCTGAGGGCAGCACGGGGGTGTGGTGGTCAGCAATGTCACCTCACATCACACGCCTGGGTTCAAATCCTGCCCGGGGCCTTTCTGAGTGGCATTTGCATGTTCTTCACAGGTCTACATGGGATTTATTTATTTGAAACCTTTATTTTACCACGTAAAATGTTCTAATTTACAAACATGACCTGGTTCTCTCAGGGTACTCCGGCTTCCGCCCACCATCCAAAGACATGCGTGGTGTTAGGCTAACTGGTGTTAGCTTAACTGGTGTTAGGCTAACTGGTGATAGGCTAACTGGTGTTAGGTCAACTGGTGTTAGGTCAACTGGTGATAGGCTAACTGGTGATAGGCTAACTGGGGTTAGGTTAACTGAATGGTTGTTGGTCTCTGTGCGTCAGACAGACTGTCGACACTTCCAGGGTTCTTTTTAGTACCGCTCACTTTTCCAGCTTTTTGTTGTCCTCTCCAAAGTTTTTTTAAATGTGTTGATGATCAAATTTACACTGAGAAGATAGTTTTTATGAAATGGGCATTTTCTCAAAAATGTTATATGTTTTTTATGTTCTATGTGAATAAAATATAGAAATTTGCATTGCGTTGTGTTTTTATTTGTATTTTTGGAATTCAGGTTGCAAAACATGTCAGGAAGACGTCCAGAGGTGCACAAGGAGACGGCCACGATTGGAGGGACTGGTGAAATTTAAATCAGGAATGGTTGTTTTAGTTTGTTTATTTGTTTGTTTTTGTTCTTTTTGGAGGGGAGGGGGGGCATTTTTATGGGTGGACTTGCAAAATATTTTGATCACATTTCTTATACAGTAGCAGTCAGGGATGCATCTTCTTGCATGTTATACACTTGGTTCAGATCACATAACGACCACCAAGCTTTAAGTGGAGGACCTCACCTGGAATGTGAGGCTGCAGCAGAGCTTTAAAGCCAGTGTAAGAACATCAACTGAGTCCTGTGTTAGACCATTAGATGCAAGTTTGTTGGCAGCATTTTTAAACACTTATTTATTAATCTACCTATTATTGGATTTTAAGCAAATGCCACTAAGCAGTCCAGGTCCTACCTCGAAGGTGAACTGCTCGTTGAAAACAGGGTTCAGTGTGCTCCTGAACACTTTGGTCTCATAGGTTTTGCTCTTTTCAGGGAGGATGTAGACTTTGACATACGGGTCTGAGGTTCCTCCGAGGTCCATGGCCATCAGGCTACTGGCTTGTTTGATCCCAAGTCTGAGCTGCAAAGACCAATAGCAAACACACGGGTACTGACTCGTAGCACAGCGGAGAGCTAAATTATAGAAGCGCAATGTTGCATTGAGATAAACAACTGGACACTGATTTAATCACCTCTGATAGAGGGGCATTGTATTCCAGAGAGTAGAGCAGCTTTCCTCTCTGCTTTTTGTTGGAGCCATAGTCAACATCTGCCACATCTGGCTGAACCTGTCGGAGGACCAAGGGAAGCACATCAGCTTTAGGCAAAGAATGAAACCAAGATTTTAAACTGAAAATAACACTTTAAATAAAAAACAAATCACACTCAGAACCAAAGAAATCCAGTGTAATGAAACATTAAAGAACATATTAGAGAGCAACATTAAATTTATTATTTCACTATGTTCATTTTAAAAAAAAAATACAACATCTTACAAGCCATCTGAACCATCTTGTGAGTCTTTCTTTAAGGAGCCATTGGACCATCTAACCAGCATATAACCATATGTTACATACATATGCCATCCATACATGTACTGCATTCAGCAGTAAAAAGAAAAAAAGCTGCTTATACTGGAGTTTCCCAGTTAAAACATAACCATTGCATGAAAGGGCTTCAAAGTGCTGGCGGCAGGTTTCACTTTGTGTTCCGATTCTAATGTTGTTTTGTGCATTATGTCTACTTTAGTAGTAAAACTGTAATTACAGCTTAAAAACTATCCAGCAAACTAATATCTGTCACATTTACAGTGAAGCTGTGATTAACTGAGGTCTTTTCACAACTTCTCTCAGGCCTGGCCATTACGGGTGCTGAAAAGGTAGCAGGTGAGACTTTATGATGGTTATGTCCATCTTTTACGTATAGTTTCTTCTCTGTGATTGAGTTATAATCTGTTACAATTTCTGGAAATGAGGAGTGGAAGTAAAATACAGGGTAATGCATTATATTTTTTCAGTGTTTTAAGATTCTGATGAAGTCTGGCGTGTCATGTTGTTTATCATAAGTGAGATTTATACACACATCCTCAAGCCTCCGTCACTCACCAGAGCTGTGGTTGTTTTTCCGTTCACCTCTTTCAGATTGATCTGCTCATTCTTCTTCTTCTTCTTCTTCCCTCTGCAGCAGCACTTGATGCAGATACAAAGGCAGCAGAGCAGGATCAGCAGACCGCCCACCGCAAAGATGGCGTAGATCGCCCATCGAGGCACTGTGGGAGATCAGACAAGTCCACATTATCTGTGCATCAAAGATGGGGTCTTTTTTTAAAAAACAAAGTGTTCGTTGCTTTTTCTCATCAAAAATCTATGAAAATAGTTGTTGAAGATTTGGGCTTGTAGAGAAGTTATGAAGTGCATAAGAAACATCCAGTTACCAAGCTTAAATTTCCTTCTCTTGATGGTGGAGCTAAAGATCAGGGTGAGCTTTTAAATTCAGTCAGTTTTAATAAAATTCAGTATTTGTGGTGACACAGTGTCAGTGTTTAAATTCTTTGATGTAGGTTTCTTGTCCATAGCACCTCGTAAAATATTGGCAAAACATCTTTCCTCAATAATTAAATCGCTACTTAAAACCCATCACTGAGCTAGCTGTCTTAGCTAATTATAGGCCAGTCTCCAACCTTCCTTTTCTCCAAAATTCTTGAAAGAGTCGTTGTAAAACAGCTAACTGATCATCTGCAGAGGAACGGTTTATTTGAAGAGTTTCAGTCAGGTTTCAGAATTCATCACAGCACAGAAACAGCATTAGTGAAGGTTACAAATGATCTTCTTAGAGCCTCTGACAGTGGACTCATCTCTGTGCTTGTCCTGTTGGACCTCAGTGCAGCTTTTGATACTGTTGACCATAACATTTTATTACAGAGATTAGAGCATGTCGTAGGTATTAAAGGTA
>VUQJ01028035.1:0-19170 GCA_015108635.1 Andinoacara biseriatus | reverse complement strand
TGGTAAAATGTTTGTCCAATAGCCTAAAGCTAAATAAGTTAATATCAGAATTAAGTTCTTAAATATTAAAGTATAGCTGTTTCAGATGCCCACATTACTGAGGGATATTTAGTAGATTGAAGTAAAAATAATTTTGCTCTGGTGAACTTATAATAATATGTGCAGACGGCACAACTTTCTGTAACAGTTTAAAAATGTTCTCATAAATTGCTGCTAAATGTAAATTCTGAAACAATTAATTATTTTCAGCCAAGCAGGTTTGTATATAAAGATGACTGATGGTTCTTCAGTGTATGTGAGTGACTGTTTTAACTGAAGGTGGATGTTATCGAGTGGAGGACAGGCTGGATGAGCTGCAGAGAGGAGACAGTCTAAATGGAGACGTGTCAGGACTATCAGCAGGCAGATAGGCAGTGAAACTCTGCTTCTCCTAAAATGGATTCTAACAGCCAAAGGTCCTGAATCTGCCCTCACAGCCCGTTCACATGATCAGACAGATTTAGTTCAGCTGTGATCTCCTAATTTGGCCCACAGGGAGTCTTTATAAATCTCCACCTACTGCGAGGAGGCTGCAGTTCTCCATCAGCTTCAGCAGGAAAACTCTCTCTCTTCTTGGTTTGTTTTCTCTTCTCACTGCTGACGTCCTCCACCATAAACCATGGGTGACTCTCTGATGGCGGAATTCGGGAAGGCTGCTCCTTACCTGAGGAAGTCTGAGAAGGAGCGTCTGGAGGCTCAGACCAGACCCTTTGACATTAAGACCGAATGTTTTGTAGTGGACAATAAAGAAGAATATGTAAAAGGAAAAATCCTGAGCAAAGATGGTGAGATGGCAACTGTTAAAAAGGAGGATGGAACAACGGTGACTGTGAAGGAATCTGATGTTCACCCCCAGAATCCACCCAAATTCGATAAAATTGAAGACATGGCAATGTTTACATTCCTCCACGAGCCCGCCGTGCTGTTTAACCTCAAAGAGCGTTACGCGGCCTGGATGATTTATACCTACTCCGGGCTCTTTTGTGTCACCGTCAACCCCTACAAATGGCTTCCTGTCTATGATGCTGAAGTGGTGGCTGCCTACAGGGGGAAGAAGAGGACTGAAGCCCCTCCTCACATCTTCTCCATCTCTGACAATGCCTACCAGTACATGCTGACAGATCGGGAGAACCAGTCTGTCCTCATCACCGGAGAATCCGGAGCAGGAAAGACGGTTAACACCAAGAGAGTCATTCAGTACTTTGCCAGCATTGCTGCAGTTGGGGGTGCAAGCAAAAAAGACACAAGCAAGGGGACTCTGGAAGATCAAATCATTCAGGCGAACCCGGCACTGGAGGCCTTCGGCAACGCCAAAACGTTGAGAAACGACAACTCGTCCCGTTTTGGAAAATTTATCCGAATCCATTTCGGCATGAGCGGCAAGCTGTCATCTGCTGACATAGAGACGTATCTGCTGGAAAAGTCACGAGTTACCTTTCAGCTGAAGGCAGAAAGGAACTATCACATATTTTACCAGATCCTGTCCAATCAGAAGCCAGAGCTGCTGGACATGCTGCTGATCACCAACAACCCATATGACTACTCCTACATCTCCCAAGGAGAGGTAACAGTTGCCTCCATCAATGACTCAGAGGAGCTGATGGCCACCGATGGTGCCTTTGATGTGCTTGGCTTCACTACAGAGGAGAAGATGAGTGTCTACAAGCTCACCGGGGCCATCATGCATTACGGCAACATGAAGTTCAAACAGAAGCAGCGGGAAGAGCAGGCTGAACCTGATGGAACCGAGGCTGCTGATAAATCAGCTTACCTAATGGGGCTGAACTCTGCTGATCTCATCAAGGGGCTGTGCCACCCTCGAGTCAAGGTAGGAAATGAATATGTCACCAAAGGACAGAATGTAGACCAAGTCTACTATGCCATTGGTGCTCTGGCAAAGTCAGTGTATGAGAAGATGTTCAACTGGATGGTGGTGAGAATCAACCAATCACTGGACACCAAACAGCACCGTCAGTACTTCATAGGAGTGCTGGACATCGCTGGATTTGAGATCTTTGATTTCAACACCTTTGAGCAGCTGTGCATCAACTATACTAATGAGAAACTGCAACAGTTTTTCAACCATCACATGTTCATTCTGGAGCAAGAAGAGTACAAAAAAGAAGGAATTGAATGGGAGTTCATCGACTTTGGGATGGACCTGCAGGCCTGTATTGATCTGATTGAGAAGCCGTTAGGGATCCTGTCCATTCTGGAGGAAGAATGTATGTTTCCCAAAGCCAGCGACCAAACCTTCAAGGCCAAGCTCTATGACAATCATCTGGGCAAGAACAAGATGTTTGAGAAGCCGAGAGCAGCAAAAGGTAAAGCTGAGGCTAATTTTGCCCTGGTTCACTATGCCGGAACTGTGGACTACAACATTGCTGGCTGGCTGGTTAAAAACAAAGACCCCCTGAATGAGACAGTGGTTGGTCTTTATCAGAAGTCCTCTCTGAAGCTTCTCAGTATTCTGTTTTCAAACTATACAGGAGCTGATGGAGCAGACAAGGGAAGTGGAAAAGGAGCCAAGAAGAAAGGCTCCTCCTTTCAGACAGTGTCTGCTCTTCACAGGGAAAACCTTAACAAACTGATGACAAACTTGAAAACCACTCATCCACACTTTGTCCGCTGTCTGATTCCTAATGAGAGGAAAACTCCAGGCGTCATGGACAACTGCCTCGTGATGCACCAGCTACGCTGTAACGGTGTCTTGGAAGGCATCAGGATCTGCAGAAAGGGTTTTCCAAACAGGGTGCTCTATGGAGACTTCAAACAGAGGTATAGGATCTTGAATGCATCTGCCATCCCAGAGGGTCAGTTCATAGACTGCAAGAAAAGTGCTGAAAAACTGTTAGGCTCACTGGACATTGACCACACTCAGTACAAATTTGGCCACACAAAAGTCTTCTTCAAAGCAGGCCTGCTGGGCACACTGGAGGAGATGCGAGATGAACAACTCTCTCGCATCATCACCAGGATCCAGGCCAATGCTCGAGGGCTCCTTATGAGAATTGAGTTTATTAAACTTGTGGAACGTAGAGATGCCCTGATGGTCATCCAATGGAACCTTCGGTCTTTCCTTGGGGTGAAAAACTGGCCCTGGATGAAGCTCTTCTTCAAGATTAAACCCCTGCTGAAGAGTGCTGAGTCTGAGAAAGAGATAGCCAACATGAAGGATGAATTCAACAAGCTAAAAGAAACTCTAGAGAAGTCAGAGGCAAGACGAAAGGAACTGGAGGAGAAAATAGTGACTCTTCTCCAAGAGAAGAACGATCTAACCCTCCAAATTCAGTCTGAACAGGACACCCTAACAGACGCTGAGGAACGCTGTGAACAGCTGATAAAGAGCAAGATTCAATTGGAGGCCAAGCTAAAAGAGATGACAGAAAGACTGGAGGATGAAGAGGAACTGAACGCTGATCTGACAGCGAAGAAACGGAAGCTCGAAGATGAATGCTCTGAGCTGAAAAAAGACATAGATGACCTGGAGCTAACTTTAGCCAAGGTGGAAAAAGAAAAGCATGCTACAGAGAACAAGGTGAAAAACCTGATGGAAGAGATGGCTTCACAGGATGAGAACATCATGAAGCTGACCAAAGAGAAGAGGGCACTGCAGGAGGCTCACCAGCAGGCTCTGGATGACCTACAGAGCGAAGAAGACAAAGTGAACACTTTGACCAAAGCTAAAGCTAAGCTGGAGCAACAGGTGGATGATCTGGAGGGCTCGCTGGAGCAAGAGAAGAAAGTCAGGATGGACCTGGAGCGCTCAAAGAGGAAGCTTGAGGGAGACCTGAAACTGATCCAGGAGAACTTGATGGACTTGGAGAATGACAAGCAGCAGCTGGAGGAAAAAGTCAAGAAGAAAGACTTTGAGATCACCCAAATAACTTCAAAATTGGAAGATGAGCAGATTGCTTCAGTTCAGCTCCAGAAGAAACTAAAAGAAAACCAGGCCAGAATTGAGGAGCTGGAGGAGGAGCTGGATGCTGAGCGAGCAGCCCGGGCCAAAGTGGAGAAGCAGCGAGCCGATGTTTCCCGAGAGCTTGAGGACATCAGTGAACGTCTGGAGGAAGCTGGAGGAGCTACATCAGCTCAGGTGGAGCTGAATAAGAAGAGAGAAGCTGAGTTTCAGAAGCTGCGTAGGGAGCTGGAAGAGTCGACCCTCCAACACGAGGCCACCACCGCCACTCTGAGGAAGAAACATGCCGACAGTGTTGCTGAACTGGGAGAGCAGATTGATAACTTGCAGCGTGTGAAGCAAAAACTAGAGAAGGAAAAGAGTGAGCTGAAGCTAGAGCTAGATGACTTGTGCTCAAACATGGAGAGCGTAGTGAAGACCAAGGCAAACATTGAGAAGATGTGTCGAACAATGGAAGACAACATGAATGAGTACAAGAGTAAATATGAGGAGGCCCATCGGACTATCAATGACCTGTCAACCCAGAGGGCCAAGCTTCTTACTGAAAATGGCGAGTTTGGACGGCAGTTGGAGGAGAAGGAGTGTCTGATATCACAGCTGACACGAGGGAAGAACTCGTACAACCAGCAGGTGGAAGATCTCCGCAGACAGCTGGAAGAGGAAGTAAAGGCAAAGAATGCTCTCGCCCATGCTGTACAGTCTGCTCGTCACGACTGTGATTTGCTACGAGAGCAATTTGAAGAGGAACAGGAAGCCAAGGCTGAACTGCAGAGAGCTCTGTCCAAATCCAACACTGAGGTCTCGGCATGGAGGACCAAATATGAAACTGATGGCATCCAGAGAACAGAGGAGCTGGAAGAAGCAAAGAAGAAGCTGGTTCAGAGACTGCAGGAAGCCGAGGAGGCCATCGAGGCTGTGAACGCAAAGTGTTCGTCTCTTGAGAAAACCAAACACCGCCTCCAAAATGAGATTGAAGACCTCATGCTGGACCTTGAGAGATCTAATGCAGCATCTGCAGCACTGGACAAAAAACAAAGAACTTTTGACAAAGTGTTGGCAGAGTGGAAGCAAAAGTTTGAGGAGTCGCAGTGTGAGTTAGAGGCGTCTCAGAAGGACGCTCGATCTCTGAGCACTGAGCTCTTCAAACTGAGGAATGCCTTCGAAGAATCTCTGGATCAACTTGAGACGATGAAGAGAGAGAATAAGAATCTCCAAGAGGAAATCTCTGACCTCACTGACCAGCTGGGAGAAGGTGGCCGCAGCGCCCATGAATTGGAGAAGATCAGGAAGCAGCTTGAACAAGAAAAGGCTGAGTTGCAGTCAGCGCTGGAGGAAGCTGAAGGTTCTCTGGAGCATGAAGAGAGCAAGATTCTCAGAGCTCAACTTGAGTTCAACCAAGTGAAGGCTGACATGGAGCGCAAACTAGCTGAGAAGGATGAGGAAATGGAGCAAGCCAAGAGGAACTATCAGCGTATGCTTGAATCACTCCAGTCTTCTCTAGAATCCGAAACCCGGAGCCGAAATGAGGCCATGAGAGTCAAAAAGAAAATGGAGGGTGACCTCAATGAGATGGAGATTCAGCTGAGCCAAGCTAACAGGCAGGCAGCTGAAGCCCAGAAACAGGTGAAGACCCTCCAGGCATTTCTGAAGGACACTCAGCTGCAACTGGATGACACCCAGCATGGCAACGATGACCTGAGAGAAAACACTGCTCTGCTTGAACGCCGAATCAACCTGATCCAGGCTGAACTGGAGGAAGTGAGAGCCGCACTCGAGCAGACAGAGAGAAGTCGGAAACTGGCTGAACAGGAGCTGACCGAGGCAACAGAACGAATGCAACTCCTGCATGCCCAAAACACCAGCCTAATCAACCAGAAGAAGAAGCATGAAGCAGACCTTCTTCACCTGCAGAGTGAGATGGAGGAGGCAATACAGGAGAACCGCAATGCTGAGGAGAAGGCAAAGAAGGCTATCATGGATGCAGCCATGATGGCTGAGGAGCTGAAGAAGGAGCAGGACACCAGCGCCCATCTGGAGCGCATGAAGAAGAACATGGAGCAGACCATCAAAGACCTGCAGCACCGTCTGGATGAAGCTGAACAGATTGCCATGAAGGGCGGCAAGAAGCAGGTCCAGAAACTGGAGGCTCGTATCAAAGAGCTGGAGAATGAACTGGAGGCAGAGCAAAAGAAGGGAGCTGAGTCCATAAAGGGGGTTCGCAAGTACGAACGCCGAATCAAAGAGCTCACCTACCAGACCGAGGAGGACCGCAAGAACATTTCCCGCCTCCAGGACCTGGTAGACAAGCTGCAGTTGAAGGTCAAGTCCTACAAGCGTGCAGCTGAGGAGGCGGAGGAGGCGGCCAATGCCAACATGGCAAAACTTCGCAAGCTGCAGCACGAGCTAGAAGAGGCGGAGGAGCGAGCCGACATCGCCGAGTCGCAGGTGAACAAGCTGAGGGCAAAGACCAGGGACGGGTCATCCAAAAAGGGCCTCGATGAGTGAGGACATTACAGGTGAGAAGAGTCAACGACATCATAGTCAAATCTCTGCAAACATAAAGCCCACAAAGGTTTATGGACCCACCAAAATAAATAAATATTATAAAATAAAATAAAAAGTTATAAAATAAAATTATTAGAAAACTTTCGTATTAAAAGTTAATCTATTGTAAACAAACAATGACTTTATAATTATAATGTTTAATAATTATTCTGTCACTTTGTGCGTTAAAAATTTTATTGTACTACACACATTACATTCTGATCAGGACAATATTGATGTAATTTATTAAGTAGATTAGATTCAACTTTATTATCATTGTACACAAGTATACAATGAAGTATATAAATAGTTCTATTAATGACTGCAATGTCCTAATAACATTTAGAAATTATTTATGCAGTTTTAATTTACAAATTTTTATAAACATCAGTTTCAATTTGCAACAACGATCCAATCAGTAAACATTATTAACAGTAAACATCGAAGTTTTACAGTAATGTTTGATTTTTTTCCATCCACAGCTTCAACATCATGTTTTTTAGCCACAGTAACGGGTCAGAAATCATGATTTCTGTCTTCTCATTAAGTTTACTATTTTAAGTTAAAACCATGTGAACCTAAACAAATGTATGAAGAGCAACAAAACACAAGATTTTAACTTGGTTTTAATCGTGTGTTTGATGTGACTGGAAGCATTTCTGTGTCCTCGGTGGACCTTCGTTCTGCACAGAGATGTTTCGTTTCTGTCCTTAATCTTTGAATCTGTTTCCACTGACAGATGTTCCTGCGGTCGATGTGGAACCTGGAACCGACACAGATGATTCTTTTATCACCGTTCTGATCAACGATCTGCAGCTGTTGATTATTCTGCTGATCATTAGTTATCACGTGATGTTGGATATGTTTACGCTCACTCAAGCACCGTTGATTTATTCTGCTTTAAATCTGTGAACTGTTCAACTTCCTCATGTTTTTATTTCTTCGGACCTTCAGAGGGGAAAATGTGACAGCAGTTCAGATTTTTACACAGAAACATCTGGAAACATAATCAGTGTGTTTTATTGTTACTTTAAGACCCATCAGTGTGTGCCGCCGATCAGCTCATTGATCCACAATTCAGATATCTAAAATGTTTCTCCTCTCATGGCTGCACACTAATGCAGTTTGTTCAGCGGATTCAGACAGGAGAAAGAAAAGTGCCGCCATGAAAGCCTCACAACAAAGTTTGAGATCTTTTCTTGAGTAACTGATCGTGAATTCTGCATCATGCTCAGATCTCTCTGAATGAATGAACAGCACCACAGAGGAGGACTATGGAGGCCCTTTAAGGCTGTCGGTAAAGGTGTGGCGCACACGGGCTTTCTTTAATGAAATGCTGTCTTTCTGTAGATTTGTGACAAATAAAAATGTCTCTTTAACTCAGCATGTTTCATTTGATCTGATGTTCAGCAGCTCTGTGATGTTTCAGTGCATCCTTTAAGAATCAATCTTTACTGGGAGAAACTCGTGTTTGATCCTCCTACAGCGATCAGGATGGAGGCTCAAAAAAACAGGCTGCAGATCAGTGAGCGCCGTTATCTGAGTGTGTGTGTGTGTTAGTCTGACATCCTGTTTAAATCACTGACATAAACAGATGTCTTCCAGTTCATTCAGCATCAGTTTTTATACATTTATATTTTATTACAGCAGTTTTCTGTTATTTTATCTCATTTTCATTTTTTTGTTTTTCACTTTAGTTTTTATTTGTTTCGGTGAGTTTTCTGAAAATATGCATATTTGCAGTAATACTGTATTATTTCATGTTTAATACAGTACTGACCTTTTCTGCTCCTGGCAGATGTTACAGATGTTTCTCAGCCTCAGACATTAATAATGAAGCCAGCTGCACTGAGATTAAACACAAACTCTGAGTTTACATCATTCAGTTTTCAGAGAATAACACAACAGAGATGAGCTTCACAGAAACACACAAACAGCCACTTTAACGTGTGCTGTCTTTGTTATGCAGCGAGGCTCCGCGGTGCACACTGGGAAAAAAACGATGGCGTGTGTTTGGCTGCGACATTCACACTGAGCTCACCTGTCCGAGCTCTGCTTCCGCACGTGCAGCGTCTACCTGCTCTCAGGGTCAAACTGAGCATGTGCAGGATGAGTGTTCATCAGTCGCTGTCTGCTTTAATTTAATTTTTTTTCTCCTTTTTTTTTAGTTTTACTTTAGTAAAACATCAAACAATCCGCCACAGAAACAAAAATCACGCATTTATTTCAAACACCGTGCTTTTATTTTGAAGGGCTATGCGTAGTTTCCGGTCTCGGCTGCGTCGGTTCATCTTGACAGCGTGGATATAAACCTCTGGATTCCAGCTGTGGGTCCAGATGTGGCTGATGGAGGGTCCGGGAGGCTGACGGATCCGTTTGGCGCTGACTGACCACACACACACCTCCTCATCCTCCGGCCGCCGCCATGCGGGAACCCCGCAGCTGGACCTGGAGGCTCGGCCACGCGGACCGGGGCAGACCGGTCACCTACACCGGGGAGAAGAAGGCGCAGCTGGCGGCCAACGCCAACAGGAAGTGGGTGAGACTGGCCACGGTGGTGGCCTACGTGCTGAGCGTGTCCATGGCCGCCGTCGTCCTGGCTGTTTACTACAGCCTCATCTGGAAGCCCGCAGCTGGACCCGGACCGAGCTGCAACCGGACCGGCAGCTGTGCCGAGGGGGGCAGGAGAAACCCCTCACAGTGTGACGTCGAGAAGGACAATGACGCCATTGATAACCCCTTACCTGCTGACGGTCACATGTCCATCACCACTCTGAGCACGGAAGTCTCCCCGGTCCTGTCCTCCGGACCTCCTCAGGCCGGCACCGGCGAACCGCCCCCTGTCACCGCGGAGGATCCATCCAACCTGCCGACCCACAGCGCCGCCCGAGGCCGGGACCCGGCGCTCTCTGCCGCCTGGGCCGAGGCGGACTCCGCAGGGTCCGGGTCCGAGGACTTTACTGGATACTAGTCAACCCTTTCAAAATAAAACCTGTGTGAAGTCTTCCATCAGTCACTTATTGATCTGATATCACTGTGATTATTGATGAATAGTTATTTTATTGATTACTGCAGTTTACAAGAACGAGTCTCTGTTTCTGTTTGATTCCTGACAGCATTTATACAATAAATGATTTTCTGTGGACCGCGCTGTGCTCTCCTTTTGTGTCACATGATCACACCTGAGGCAGGTGGTCCTGAGGAGCTCTGGGGGTCTGCAGGGGTCAGAGTTCAGGCTCCTGCAGCTGAGGAGCGTAAGCTGTAGCTCTTTGGATGTTATTACGAGCATAAAGAAGATCACTTCAGAGAAACGAGGACGTCCATCAGACACACTTTCACTGAGCTGAACACTTCTCCAGAAACATCTTTAAACTTTAATGCAGACTTTAAATCCAGGTAAATCCCTCTGATCCTCAGTGTTGGAGCGTTTAACCACGGTTTCCTAATCCTCACCATTCTCAGAATATTCCATCTGGAATTCTTCTCCTCCTTGTCCTTAACCTTAGCCATCCTCTTATTAATAAAATGCCTTTAATGATCCCCTCCAGATCAGATAAGCTGTTAACAAAGAGCTGAACCTGTGAAGTCTAATCTTATCAAACTGCATCTGTTCTTTAAGATGAAGCTTCGTCTGCACCTCGGTCCTGAAAACTGAGCCTGTATTTTTGGGAAAAGCTGAAGAGTTTTTGACTCCAACTCTGATTGGTGAGGTTTGTTGTCACTGATGATGACTCAAAGGTCAAAGGTTAAATGAGTTCTGTCTCCGGCAGGCTCTCGAGTAAAGAAGCTGATGGAGACACAAAGAGAGAAAACGGTGCAGATCTTTGAGCAGCTCATCAAATAAACTGTTTGAAGCTCTTTTGATTTCTGACTTTGTTGTACTCAGATTTTGAAAGCTGACTGTGTGCACGCTGCATTTACACACATATTGTTTTTACTGTTAATGTGAGGGAAAAATGTGTTTGTTAAATTCATACAAAACTTTGGAAAACTTTTACTTCAGTCCAACTCAGAGAATCAGTCCCTGTTCCACAGTTTGGAGCACTGAAGGAAATAAACTGGTAATAAGATGGGAAACAGTATGCTGTATCCATAAAAGTCAAAAAACTGTTTTATTTGTTATTATCGATCATCCACCTGGCACTACAACAATTACAGAGAAAACCCCGCAGTAAAAGCTTTTGGCGACAGTGGGAAGGAAAAACTCTCTTTTAACAGGAAGAAACCTCCAGCAGAACCAATTGATCCTAAAACACTTGTTATTTAAAGTGAAAGGAATACTCGGCGCTACAGTGCTGAGAACAAACCTGGGCTTGTATTTTCTTCATCAGCAGCTGGAAGGATGAAGACGAAACGACGACTCAACAGGTAAAGTGTGAACTCAGAAACGTACAGCTTTTATTGCTGGTTAGACATCAGCTACAGTTTGACTGGTGCTAATAAGCAACAATCTAGGAATACACAGGGAAACACACAACCTAAAGTGGAAAAACATGACAAATGGCAAGGGCAAATACAACAGTGTATACACAACAGTGTATACACAACAGTGTATACACGACAGTGTATACACAAGAGGGAACAAGGGGAGAGTGGAGACAGCTGGGGAGAACAGGTGAACAGAATTCATTAACGAGAGAATGGGAAGCAAACTAAAAACAATGTACACGGAATAAATTAAAAAAAGGGAAATAAAACAGGAAATGAGTAAACCAGGAAACAGAAACGCAGACTTGACACAACACGAGGAGGCAGGCTCATCGAGAGGAAAAGAACAAGAGACAGAGGGACAAAACACACATGGGAACTCAGGGGTGTGGAGATGACCACCAGGGGGCCCCCAAGATCACATACATTTGATGAAACTTTCTTTTTAACATACCAGAGTTCTAAAAGAAAGAAGAAACCGCCTCTTCAGATTTGTACAGTTGCAGCCTGCATGCAGGTCGTTTGGGCAGGCTGCACATCGGCAGTGCTGCAGGTGACGTTTCGCTCGTTTTTGGACGAAGCTGCAAAACCGAAATGTGACAGAAAGGAGCTTTCCGTCTGGGGCAGAGAGGAGGAAAAGGACAAAGGTATTGTTTACAATATGTTTAGTTGGTAACCAACTCCAAACATAGTTAGCTATCGCTAGCTGGCTACATTTGATATTCATCATGTGGCTCTATCGCTATAAACAGCCCGTCAGTCTGTGTCACCGTCCTCACTGTGTTTCTAGTTAATATACGTTTTGCTTGGATCTTTCTGTCATGGTTCTGGGTTTATGACCATGTTTAGTTTTTGGACTTCATTTTTGTGTTGTTTACGGTTCCTGTTTGATTCCTAGTTTATTGTGTTTTTGCAGTTTTGAATTTGTGTCTTTTTCTGGTTGGTTTCATTGTTTCTATCATCAGAGTTCTGTTCTTGGCTGTTGTTCACGTTCTGTTGAATCCTGTTTCGGTTCTCTGGTTCTGTGTTCCCGGTTCTGTTCCTGGTTCTGTTTGGTGTTTCATTGTTTCTGGTTTGTTCTCCTGTTTGGTGGATCCAGTCCTGGTCTCTGTTCCTTGTGCTGTAGTTTAAGTCCTCCTCTGGTGTCTAGTTATGATCTTGTTGCTCTAGTGTTGTAGTTCGTCAGTGTGTGTCTGCTTCTCTGTGTTGTGTCAAGTCAGTATTTCTGTTTCCGTGTCTACTTCCTGTTTTACTTTGTTAGTCTTTAGTATCATATTCAGTTTTACTCCCCTGGTCTTGTTCTCTTCTGCATTCTGGTGTGTGTCCTCCTGATCTTTGTCACATCGTCTCACTCAGGTTGTGTGTTTCCTGTGTGTTCCTAGTTGTTAAATTATTAGTTCCAGTTGAGGTTTCCTAGTTTCCTTGTAGCTGATGTGCGTCCAGCAATAAAGTTGTGTATTTCTGAGTTCATCCTCCTGAGTCCCGTGTTTGGGTCCTTTTCCTGCCTGCTACACAGAGATGTTGTTTCCAAGGTTCAGTGGATGGGACATGCTAGCTGTGCTTATCGTGGCTTTATTCATGCGTGTTCAGACGTAACTGTGTATTTGTGAGCTGTGGTGGTTTCCTCTCTGTTCCTGTGGTGACAGCGTTTTGTTTTCTTCACACTGAGGTCAGTGTGCATGGAGAGACGAGTGGACCTCACTTTTAGGCCTCATTTGTGCGGTTGGGGTGGCGCCGGACTATTTTGTGTTATAGCAGCGTAATAACATATTTATTGAAGATGACCCCTTATGCTTGATATTACTCTATTGATGCTGAGCAATTCTGTATGCTGAATAATTGTTTATATGATTACAAACGGCTTATTTACTATGTAATTAGATGCATTTGCATAGTTATCAAAACTAAACATCTTTTAGATGAAAACAGTTCAGCCTGTCCAAGAGCAGGTCAAACACCCTAAACCACATCCATCCATCCATCCATCCATCCATCCTCTTCTGCTTATCCTGTTCGGGGTCACGGGGGGGGGGGGGCTGGAGCCTATCCCAGCTAACACAGGGTGAGGGGCAGGGTACACCTGTACAGGTCGCCAGCCACAGAGAGACAGACAACCAATCACACCTATGGGCAATTTAGAGTAGCCAAATGCTTTAAGTGCATGTCTTTGGACTGTGGGAGGAAACCAAAGTACCCGGGGAAAACCCGGGAGAGGCCCGGGCCAAGGTGGAATCAAACCCAGTTCTTCCAGATGGGATTGTAACTGTGAGGCGGCAGTGCGAACCACCGTGCTGCCCTAAACCACGTATTGTATAAAAAAAGTCTATGCCCTCTAGATCGGATGTAGGGTTGGATGGATACGTGTCCCACTCTCCTCAGTGTCACAGAAATGTTTTAAAGTGTGTTTCATATTTGTAGGAGTGTATTTTTATACCCAATGAATAAAGTGACAAATGTTAAAAGTAAACTCCAGGAAATTAATAAACAGCCGCTGAAGCAAACAACAGACAAACAAATAAATAAATGAGACATGAAGAAAGTTCCAGACTAACGTTTCAGTCTCACATGGATAATATGTTTATCTGTCCCTGAAGGTCCCTGAAGGTCTCCCTACAGTGTGTACGGGTACATGTCATTATGTCCTGTTGTTATGCTGAATGAAACTGCCACGTAAAAGATTGGGAAAATATTGGGGAAGATGTACTCTTTGTACAGGATGAGCCATCTGAGAAGGCCGATTCTAAACGGCGGCTTTCTGATAAACTGTCACTATGAGATGTTTTAGTGAGTGAGGACCATGGGCACTATTGTAGGGAGGGGAGTATGAGCCCACTCTGACTGAGGCCGGTCTCTCCCTGAGCAGACAGCCCTGCATGGATTTCTGCTGATGCTTGAATATTAAATGTATTAAACAAACACGTCATAACATTGAAATACATTGTTTTTCAGTGGGCTGAAACAGCGATGCGTCCCAAAAATGTTCAGCCCTCCAGCATTAATACCAGCTAGGCTCAGAGGACAGTGAAGTGAGGGGGGCCCGAAACAAATTTTGCTCAGGGCCCCTTCAGGGCTTGGGCCGGCTCTGGATCGAATACAAACTATAAGTCAGAACTAGATTCAGAAAACCACCAAAACCTGAGAATGTAAACACAAAAAGGCCAATCAGGAAATCTCTCAGAAAGGACACGAAGCCCAAACTGCAGAGCCACCAGAACCTGAGAGCTGAACAGAGACAAACACAGAACCTGAATGTCCACAACTCAGAGACCCAGGATCCTGCCCTGTCCCGACTCTGCTGCCATCAAACACAACATTTGATATGTTTACGATGTTATCCTAAAAAAATCTGGGTTTTGGGAGTTGAAATCAATGCAGTCTGTTATTTTTTCTTCATTTGATATTTTCCCAATCTTTTTTTGGAGTTGTATATTATAACAGGGTCCTCGAGAGGTGCTAAAGATCAGCTATTAATATATAATTTTCCTGTTTGATGTTTAAAATCTGATCCTCTGTCAGTTTACTCTGGAAAATCCAGTCTGTGTGGCAGCCATCTTTGTTTGGGTCAAGAAACCAAACAGAATCTGAAGGTTTGTGATTGAGGAAGGAGAGAGCAGAGAAATGCAGTGGAATCTGATGTGGAGAAGCACTTCCTGTCTGACAGGAAGGAGGAGAGGCCACATGTTTTCATGCCTCAGTTAATGACCTGAAAATCCTGTTTACTGCTTCCTGTTTGCAGGAAAAATCTGCATTTACCAAAATACCACAGTTTGACTTCAGGGCAGACCCTCCGCTCTCAGAGCGGTGGGGAGGCTTCATTACAGATCAGTTTATCCAGGTTATTAGTCATCATTCAAAGTGTCTTCACAGGAAATAAACTAGAGACCGAATTTCAAATTGATGAAGTTTTCCATCCATCCATCCATTTTCTTCCACTTATCCGGGGCCGGGTCGCGGGGGCAGGAGCCTAAGCAGAGAAGCCCAGACCCCCCTCTCTCCAGCCACCTCCACCAGCTCATCAGGAGTGATGAAGTTTTCCCCCAAATGTATTTCCCTTTTATTGAACCGGTCAGTGTTTGAAAGGTTCAAGTCTGTTCACTGTACTGTCTCCTAAACCTGGAGATATGTCGCTGACATTAAATTAAAAATTAGATTTTTTAAATTATAAATAATTTATATATCATTGCAGCATGGATGATTCGGTGGTTAGCACTGCTGCCTCACAGCTAGAAGGTTTGAAGCCACCATTTGGCCTCTCTGGCTGCTTCACTGCACCACCCTGTGGTACAAAGTGGAACTGCGCAGCCTGATTCTAGCTGGTATTTCTTAAACAGATGTTTTGGACATGTGTGGAACTATTCTTCGGATTTCGACAGCTTTGGTTCGTTTACGAAGGTCTCAAACAGGAATTTAGAGGAATAATGATTGTAGCCTATGCAGATGGTTCAATCTTAATGAAAGTGTATAAACTACACAGGGTACCAAGATTCATAACATCTATATGGTGGCTGTTTAAGCTATTTATTAAAGTTGTTTCTTTTTCTGTGTTTTGTATACAGAAACTGTGTGATGGAGGCCAGGTTGCTAACACACATAAAGCGAACATAAATTAGCACGTTTGTATGCATGTTACACAAACGTTTTAGGGGTCAACAGAGGGTTCAAGTTTGAAGATGTTTTTATTTCCTATCTGGCATGAATAGAAGAGAGTCTTTAATTTATCATCATTGCTGATGAATGTAAATAAAAGTCTTATTTATTGAATGAGCTCAGATGATTCCTGCTTCAGAGGGTCAGAATAAATTCAGCAGACATGAGCGGGTGCAGTGGTTATCAGTTTATTGCAAATACTGTTTAACATGCTGTGAGATCCTAGTATGTTGGCTCTCTTTCCTGATTCGACCAAGCTTCAGTAATTGATGACATCCATGTGGCAGGTGTCTAAGATTATACCCCAATGGGAAAGACGAGGAAGCCGCTGAAGGTACTGAGCCGACCCTGGTCGAAGATGGCGCTGTTTCTCCAGAGGGTGATCCAGATGCGGTCACCCCTTTCCAGGACCAGCATCATGCCGTTGGAGGCGCTGCTGTGCGGTTTCACATCGCTGTAGATTTCAAACATGTGCTCATTGTTCTTGACCAGCACTGCATTGATGGGCTTTGAGTCACTAGACATCCCGGTGAAGCGGATGTAGTAGAGTCCTTTCACAGGGGCGGTGAAGATGCCTGCAGTCACAGAAGATTAAAAGTAAGTAAAAATCTATTTGTATATCACATTTCAGTGGCAAGACAGTACAAAGTGCTTTACATCATAAGAACATCAAACAGATGTGCAGTAAAATCATTAAAAGCATTAAAACATCAAGCAAGTACACAACAAATCATCAAAACATCAGAATCATCACACAAAATCATGAAAACCAACAAGCAGATACACATGATAATCATAGAGTGATGGTCAGTGTGTAAAAAGGTATTTTATTTAGAGCTTTCACTCGGATTGCGACCTGCTAATCAAAGCAGCTTTAAACAGGTGGTTTTTAGCCTTGATTTAAAGGAATTTAGTGTTTCGGCTGTTTTGCAGTTTTCTGGGAGTTTGTTCCAGATTAAAGGTGCATAAAATCTGAAAGCTGCTCCTTCATGTTTGGTTCTGGTTCTGGGGATACAGAGTAGACCGGAACCTGAAGACATAAATGTTCTGGAAGGTTGATACAATGATAATAAGTCTTTAATGTATTGTGGTGCTAAACCGTTCAGCAATTTCTAAACTAACTAGAAGTATTTTAAAGTCTATTCTCTGAGCTACAGGTAGCCAGTGTGAGGAGGCAGAAATACCTCATAGCACCAATAGGACATGATATCCTTTATGGGCCACATCCGGTCCCCCACATAATACTGCTACAGGTACTATACTCCAGTCAATCACCATATCCCATTAAATACCATCTCTGACCACTCTGAACTGTCAAAAGTCTCCAAAAGCCACTTCTCATTGCCGTAAATGTCACGGTCCTGCCCAGCATTTTGTGTTTTACTTTCTTTGGGTTCTATTTTCATTGAGCTTCTGTTATGTTCCTAGCTTGTTTTGGTTTTGATTAGCCATCATAGTTTACTGTCCTGTTATTAGTTATTGTTGTTTATATATTGATTTCTGGTTTCCTAGTGTTTTGTATGTCAGGTCTGCATGGTTGTCATGGTTGTGTTACTTCCTGTTTTATTTTGATAGTCTTCTTGTCGATGTCTGACAAGAAGACTATCCCTCATTTCTCGTCCCTGTCTTGTGGACTGTCGGCCCACCAGGCATTTGCCCGGTGAAGAGGGAGCTGAGTGTAAAAGCGAAGCTGTCGATTTACCGGTCGATCTACGTTCCTACCCTCACCTACAGTCACGAGCTTTGGGTAGTGACCGCAATAATAAGATCGCGAACACAAGCGGCTGAAATGAGCTTCCTCTGAAGGGTGGCTGGCCTCTCTCTTAGAGTTAGGGTGAGGAATGCAGCCATCCAGGAGGGGCTCAGAGTAGAGCTGCTGCTCCTCCACAGCGAAAAGAGCCAGTTGAGGTGGCTCGAGCATCTGATTAGGATGCCTCCTGGGTGAGGTGTTCTGGGCATGTCCCAGGAGGCCCCGGGGTAGACCCAGGACACGCTGGAGAGATTATATCTTGGCTGGCCTGGGAATGCCTCGAGATCCCCCTGGATGAGCTGATGGAAGTGGCTGGGGAGAGGGAAGCCTGGGCTTCTCTGCTTAGGCTCCTGCCCCTGTGCTCCGGATAAGCGGAAGAGAATGGATGGATGGATATACTTGTTCTTTCATTTTATTTTAACTTCTTTATTTCAATTGTGTGTAGGGCAGTCGCAAGTAAGTATTTCATTGCTCAGCTTAACCACTGTGTTTGGCAGGGTATATGACAATAAACTTTTTGAATCTTGAATATTAATTTTATTTTACTTTATGAGAGCATCTGTATTTACTGTCTGCACAGGCACATTCTGTCCCTCAGACAATGTAGTTGCTGACCCCTGCTTTAAAGTGAACAAACCATGCTCCCTGCTCTGCTGGGATCTCTGCTCGTGCCCTGGGCTGACCAGTGGAGTCATACCTGTGTTGGGGTCGTAGGCGTTGCCGATGTTTGCCATCGTCTTCACGAACACGAGCTTGTTGTCGCTCTCATACGGGCCCTGAGTTCTCCACTCCCCGTTGGAGTTCTCGAGCGAGGCCGAGAACCCCACCTGAGCTGCACCTGCAGGAAGTCAGAAGGTTTTATGCAGGAGAGTTCTCTGTGCACCTGAGCCTGCAGCATCTCATTCACCTGATCTTTCCACTATACCTGCTTGTTATCATGACATGGCTGAGCTGTTTCACAAAGACCTAGCAATTCAATTCAGTTTTATTTATATATCACCAAATCAAAACAAACAGTCGCCTCGAGGTTCTTTATATATATATATATATATATATTTATTTATTTATTTATTGTGCCAGAGACCTTTTCGTGGAGCACCAGTGCCATCTAGTCATTTGCTTAAACTTGAAAGAGAAGTTATTATTATTATTATTATAATGCATTAATCTTATATAGCACTTTTGTAGACACTCAAAGTTCCATGCACAATTCCATGCATTAATCATTCACACTTCAATCAATCAATCAATCACTTTGTGAGTTTGAAACCTCCTGTAGCACACAAAGCCCGGAGGTCCTGAATCAGAGTTATTGCGTGCACTTTGGTGCCAACAGATTTCAGCCAATCATCCACATAAAGTTCTTTAGAACAGTGTTTGTTGCACTGAACTGTGTCTGGTTGTCCTCCGCACACTTTCTCAGTGTGTAGCTGGCACAACTTGGTGACGAGGTTGCACCAAACAAGTGAAAAACCATTCTGTACTCTTTGAGATCTTGACTGAGGTGTCTCTGTGGCCACCACAAAAATCTCAGCATATCATATGGTGGAGGGGGCATAGTGAGGGCTGTTAGCCCTGGATGCGGGCCTCCAGCCGGGGGTACTTGGCAGGGGAGTTGATCCTGTCCTTGTGCTGGTTTGGAAAGGTTCAGTGTGGTTGTGTGACTTGGTGATCAACTAGCTGGGTTACAATTTCAACTGACTGGGCTACGATTACATCAAAATGGGCAGCAGCTACATTTGGCTGGATTACAATCTCAGTTGGCCGGGTTACCACAGTCAACTGGACTACAACCACAGGTACCCAGGTTACAACTACAACTAGCTGGATTACAGCAACAGTT
>VUQJ01028032.1:16670-32001 GCA_015108635.1 Andinoacara biseriatus | reverse complement strand
TTTTAACAGAGAGAAAGATATGCTGTTTGTTAACACTATAACAACATCTCAGAGCTGGATAATCATGTGCAAATAGGTGCAAGCTGAAGACAATGCATTTCTTGATAAGGACACCCGCAGATCTCATAATTTCAGTTTTGTTGACATTTTAGAAATTTGTTTTAGAAATATGATGAAGTCATTTTATTTGGCTATTTATGAAGCCCATATTCATCTTTTTCATTCCAGAGCTGTAACAATGTTGGTTATGGTTTAATGTTTTTATTTTATTTTATTTTCAGGCATGTCTACAGTAAAAACAAGTGCTGAAAAAGAAGCTCTGAAAATCTGCGAAATTTTCCTTTACAACTGACCAAAGCAATCACTGTACCATTGGCTGGATCAAAATCTGTCACACTGACTTTACATTGTTCTTACACACACACGCAAACACACACACATCAGTCTGTCAGGTTAGCAGGTGGCGTAGTGAAGGTCCCGGTGTTGTTTGCTGGCCTCTGCCCCCTCCTTTGCCCAGGATCACCGCTGCACTTCCACCCCCCCACCCCTCTGGAGTCACTCAGGGTCAGACAAGTTTAATCACATCCAGCTGGATTCACTGACTCTGAAGCAAAACAACAACAAAAAAAGAGAAAGCCCTCTCAAGCTTCGTCCTCCTGAATGTCAGGACAGTTTAAACTGAAATTACACGTGCAGTGAGAGTCGCACAAACTCTGGACTCATCAGATCATTAAAGTCTTAAATCAAGAAAGGTTTCAAAACAGGACACAGAAAACATGAAACTAACAGACAGATAATTAAAAGGAACCCATTATGCTCATTTCCAGCTTGTGCTCAGACAAGATGCACTTTGTTGTGCCACGAGATGTTAATTCATACGTTACAGCAGCTAAAACAGCAAACACAACCAATAACAAAATAAAAGAATGACTTAAAGTAGCAATCCAATCCAATCCAACTTTATTTATAAAGTGCTTTAAAATAACCACAGGGTCCAAAGTGTTGTACAATATAACAATAATATACATTAAAAAACAATATAAAATGCTGTTGTTACACCCAAATTTCCCCTCTGTGGGACAATAAAGGCTGTTTCTTCTTCTTTTTCAATGGAAGGTCTGAAGAACTGGCATCATACCAAAGCTAGAAAACACTGTCCAAACCCAAGGCTGCAGCTTTTAACTCACAGCAATTACAGGTACATACGCTGACCATATTAGTTTAAACTCTGGCCATGTTTAATATCATCATCCACTGTTTCAATATATACAACAGGAAATAAAGAAAAGCAGAAAAGCCCCCACTTAAACAAAAGGGGCAACACACAGCATTGTCACAGAAGTGGGGGCTTGTCCGGGGTTTCTGGCATCATGCAGCTCTCCAATGTAGAGTTAATTTCCATCCATTATGACACATAATCAACTGTTGTGCACAATACTGATTTTTGTTCCGAGACAAAAAGTGATGCCTCACATTGTCAGAGTCAGGCCATAACTGTGCTGAAATCATTTAATCTGAACCCCGACATTAAAGAAACAGTCAGCTTGCTGGCATTACACCTGAAACTTCCTTTTTTGTGTAGGTTTGCAAATTTAATTATCTGTCATTTCAAAATCATAATTCCAATTCGTGCCGTGTGAGGAGAGAGCAAAAATTTAACAGCAAAGATTACATGAAAATAATAACTATGAAAACTGCCAAACTTACTGTACTAGTAAGTATTAGACCTTTAAAGTCAGTGTGTGTGTGTGTGTGTGTGTAGGTGTATTTGTGTCCATGTTTGTGTGATGGTGATGGGTTGTTGCGTAACTCATCACTGCCAATCACTGCGCCGTGCAGCGCACAGATCAATTCACCAGCTCCCCTCAATTATTCAACCTGCATCCCTCACAGGAATTCTGGGTGAGAGTGCATCATCAGGCCTCCCGCTGCTGCCCCCTCCTTTTCTCCCTGCCATGCAGTCATTAACCCAGTTGCTGAGCTGGAAAGTGACCAGCAAGCAGCAAGACAGTGGGCGGACCTGCAGAGGGAGGCAAGAGGGGGGACCTTCAGCACCCAATGGAGCCTGTTTCCAGTCTTCTTCCTCTCAGTGCCCCCTAGGTCGCATCCCAGGCCCAATCACAGCCTCCTGAATAATTCAGCATGTTCATCAGCCATAATCTGATTATTCGCCAGCTACTGAAATATGAATAATGAAGGAGCAGAGGGGCGGTCATTTCCATATTCTGTCTCTAGCTGAGTTTGCTGACTGGAGAGGACAGATGGACAAACAGATACACGGACAGAGTGATGGGAAAGTGACACATATTCTAGGTCTGTTGTTCATAGATTTGAGTCTTTTTGCTCTAATAATATCGTGTCTTCTTCATACAGTGATATTGAAAACAACAGTATTCTTTACTTTTTGCCAGTTTGAGTGTTTGGAGGGATAAGTTCTCGACTAACATTATCTAAGTAAGTAACTAAGTATATTACCTATTCCCTGAGTAAATCAGACAAATTTCTTTCTTTAGTACTTCTTTGTCCATCGAGGAATCTCCTGCATGTTAGCAGTTTTCTCCAGATGAACACATCCTGGACCTTTTTCCATCCTCAACACTTATCCTCCCACTTTCTCCATGTCTCAGCTTTTGTTTCTCTCATATTTATAAATTTTTTGAGCTTTCCTTCCATCACACTCTGTCTTCTTCTGCAGTCTTTGTAGGTATCCCACCACTCTCCTCTTTTTTAACATTCAAAGCAGCACTGGAATAATTCCCATTTAAATAATTGATTTTCTTTTACTTTTCGTCTGCTGGACTGCTGGGTAAATAATGGATGGCTCCATCATCATCAGGGACTCCCAGACCCTATTTGCTAGCAAGGTGGGGCTGTGTATTTTCAGAGGACGCACAAGGTGCAGATGACAGAGAATGTGACATAATGTACCTGAGAAAAGGAAGATTCTGCAGTGACTTTGTCTGTAAACTTTGGCTGTTCAAATATTTTATTGTGTGTTTACTTTATTTTCAAACTTCTCTCCTGCACATCAAATTCTAGCCCAAACCTTTTTGTAGTGAAGAGGTCAAAAGGATCTGGGTTCAATAAGGACTGATCCCTTGGAGTTAAAGATTACTGACTGATGTACAGTTTGACTTATGAATGTTTTGGCAATTAGAATCCAGTGATTCCAGCAGCAGAGCGGTGTCCCAACTGTTTCTGAGCGCGGATACAAAGTTGCATGTCCAAGTCTTTACTGGAAAATTTAGAAACCAAGTTTAGTCCAGCTGATGAAAAGACTGTGGCCATAGACCGGCTTGCCCCTGCACCCGTTCCTGGGGCAGCCTGGTCAAAGCCACAACGGTCTTCGGTGTCTGCAGCACATCTTCAGTCTCCTGAGCCACGTCCAACACCTGAGCAACCTGCAAAAACCGAGCTGGAGCTGCTGCGACCCCTAGAATCAAATTTATTTACAGTAACAACTCAGTGTTACCAGTTAAAGAAACAAGAGTACTGTTGGTATCCCTCGAACCACCGCTGCTGATGAAAGGGAACAACAAGAAAAATAAATTTGAACCAAAAAAAGGGACAAAATTTGAAAGTCCAGGTGCTCAAGTTAGGTCTGGAAAAATGAAGCGATAGAAGCAGAATGTCTTAAGTCCAGTTAAATGCCTTTATTTTACTGGATTTTAAAATACACAAAACCTTTTAAAATGTTTTTGAAACCCACCTTGTGTGCCTGTACTTGGAGGTTTTCTGCAGCTTTTAGGTCATAATCCTTCCATCTTACTTCTTGTTAGTATTGCCTGTGCAGAGTTCGAGGCATTTCTGAGCAAAGCAAGCTAGAGAGAAAATGAAGAAACTGAAACGGGAATACAGAAAAACACAACTGCATCGTCCTGCTCGCTGACATGAACTCTCTGGCTGAAATTGTCCCTTTCTAGCTCTGTGGCCATGAAAATCCACAGAGCTCCAGTCATGATGTCCTCCTTCTAGATGTGGTCATAACGGGATGTAATTCTCACAGGAGCTGCCCAGTTGGCCATTTCCCTCAGTGATTTCCAAGAACTGTTTGATCAGAAAGCACCAACACAGCCGTGATCCCCAGAGTGCATCTGCAGGCAGCAGACACACACATCACAATGGCATTGTGTTGATGTCCACCTAATGAATGTAACTCTAATATTCATGCTTCTTTTAGATTTTATTTACTCCTAACCAACAAAAAATATTCTGGCTTTTTAGCTGTTGGCAGAAGTGGAACTCGTTTCTGTGTCTAATGGGTGGGTAAATTGGTGACAATATGAAGCACTCAGCCATGTAATCTGCATCTAGGTGCAAATTTAAAAGAGCAAAAGAGATTGTGAAATCAAACTTCACAGTTAATTATTTGATTTTCTTAAACGGTTCGAGGATCTAACATTCATACCTTCAGGTGGTGCAGTTCACTGTTGCTCCAGAGGAAGAAGGTCCCAGGTTCAAAACAAAGTTTAGGGGTTCTCTCCGGATGCTCCAGCTTCCTTCCACAGTCCAAAAACATGCATGGGGTCAATTGGCGATTCTAAGTTGGCCGTGAGGGTGAATGGTTATGTGCCTTTGTGTGTGTCTGTCTTTCACCCTCTGCTCCTGCGTGTTTTAATCACTCTATATATTTTAATTGCGACGTCTTCAGCTAAATGAACAAAAATCTTAATTTCCTTTGCTTTTCTAGTGTCCCTGTATTAGAGGCAACATGGTGCAGAAACATAATGTGCATAAGTGAAGCCAGCATCCTGCTGACAGTAAGAGAAGTTTTTGTGGAGAACACTACATCACAGGTTTTTGTTAAATGAAAGCAGGAACTGTTCTGACTTTTTAATGATCATGGTTTAAAGCTGTCTTTATGGCAGTCAAGTTTTGGTCTGCGGGTAGAACTTTTAAAAAGTCTAAAATTTCAACCGCAACTTCAAATTTCCACACACACATATTCCTATCACACAAAAAAAAAGCAGAAATAAACAAACACAGTTTTAATGAGAGACAGCCCCAGTGTTAATGACAGCGCATGCATGTGTTGATGCTAACAAATTTTCTTCTTCCCAAGTGACTCCATGAAGTTGGTGCCACTCTTCTCTGCTTTTAGCTTTATTTTTGTGAAGGCGTATTTCCTTTTTTCTTGTCTCAAATGCTTTGAACAACCTTTGAAAAGCAAAGCCAATTCCTCAGTACGACCTGTCTCCATCACTCCACTAATACATGTCTGGATTCAGCTGAAAGATTTGAATGAATAGATGCTTCAAAGAGCCATAAAATGTTTAATGGGACTCATTCCTGACCTCATTCAGGTCATGTAACGAACATTTTCTGTCTTCTGAAGGAAGTTGAAAGGGGAAAAAAAAATCAGGGTAAGAGCCCAGCATGAAACAACCTCTGACCTCCCACTTAGATTAAGGTTTTAGAGAGGTAGCCCTTTTTAATTGAATGTCCTTTACTTTACACCCAATGGCCATTTCCTTTTAGCAAATAAAGAACTTTTGCTTTAATCAAGGTAACACTTTATGTCATTATGTTTCTGGCAGGGCACCCACGGTCTCAGATCACCTTTGCTACTTTTTTTGATGTTTTTCCAACTAAAACAGGCTTTACTGGATGAAGTTATTAGAAAATGAGAATGTATCACTCCTGTATCAAAGCCCATCAAGCTCCCATCCCATGTCAACACAGACAGTTCATGAGCACTTTGTTCATTTCAAGGCTATTTTCAGAGTAAGCTAGTCAGAGTGTAAAATATGAGTGGGCGTTCTTCAGCCGTTAGACGTGGTTGACTGGGATCACTGATGCTGCTCTTAACCCCAACCCAAGCAGCTGAGGAAGGCCTCGCTCATGGTCTGCAAAGACTTCTGCTAGGCTGCTTCTACTGATCGTCTGGGATTTAAAGAAACCTTGCGGGAATTTGGGGAATACATTTTACTTTTTGTCTCAGTGCCAAGTTAGATTAAACAGTGGTGAGGAGGGTTGGTGATATGTTGACTGTTTGTGAGGCCAGTGGGTGAGTAAATACAGCTGCTGAAGTTAAATATTAGTGTGCAGTGAACTGAGTTCATATTTGATGCAGTGCCTGGGAAGATATTTATGGTTCAACTGTGTTTCTCAAGGATTTGGATTCTGTTTGTAGTATTAATGATAGGGTTGGGCCATCCTCAGTAGTGGCACATGGACCAGTTCTCGGCTTGCTGCAGGTTCTGCTTCGAAAGTCCCCTCCAGGTTGCAGCAAATTTCCAAAGCAGGAAAACGACTACAGTCACCAGCTGCAGGATGGTGATGATGGAGTTGGAGTACAACCAACCACTGGATGAGAGACTGAAGCAGCTGAATAACATTGAAGACAACAATCAGCGGGTCAACACAAGACATGAAGGGCCAGGGCTCGCTGCTCAGCAAACAACTGAGCTTTCAAAATAAGAGCAAGGGGACTGTGGATGATCTCATTCTCTTGTACAAATGCAAAGTATGCGAACCACTGTTAAATATGCTGCTCTAATATCGCCAGCTCCACACTGAAAGGAGGCATTACACTGTAATTCCAAACTTTAATTATATTCTCCACAATAACTATGTTTACATTGTCATTTGTTTTGTAATGTCTCTGCACATCCAGCCATCTCCATTTTCTCACTGTCTCATCACTAAACTGAAGACTATTGTCATGCAGATTCCAAATATACATTCCTTTGTGCGCTGCAATAAAGACGAACACTTGCAGAGAGCTGATGCTTTGAATTGGAGACGTCTTTATTGGCTTCTTTTCAATAACGCAAATCTTATAAATGGAGATGGAAAAATAACTCACAGCCATGGTTAAATTACAAATTTTAAAATAGTTTAAAGTAAAACCTGAGCAAAGGCAAAAGGTATGTAAAGTTTCTTAGATAAAAAGAAGTTGATCTGCAGTAAAATACCCCATAGTTTATTGTTCTCATTAATGCATCATTGTGGAAGCAGCAGTCAGTACATCCTGCACAATGACAGACTGAAGGAGCAGCTTTCTGAAACATGAAGTGAAAATGTGTTATGTCTGAATGCCAGCAGGTGAAAGGTCGGCACTACACTGGGCAAGCAATTACTGATGAATGAGTGCCAGCGTGCACGTCCTTCAGGTCAGAGGCACACGGGGGATATAATGCTTCATCCCTGATAAGTTGTTTTCAGCTGACCTGAGAACTGCAGGAGCACCAGGCAAGCCTTCATGTTTTGTCTTCACCTCTATTATTATGTCTCTTAACTGGCAGTTAGAGAACATTTGGACTTTTATCAGACTTGAATCACCATATTCATTAGATGGAGTCAAACTCACTGGATCCTGCTGCATGCCATGACCCACCCAAACTATTAAACCAAGTCCAGCAACTAAATTCAATTCATTTCAAAAAAGTAAGAAAAAATATTAGTGCCATCGTAAGTGGGAAGCAGACATGAAAAGTATTGGCTTTACTGGAGCTCAACATTTTTCAAAAAAGATGCTTATTCTGCTAGTTTAAAGCAACAGTTGAATGTGTAAAAGCAGGTGAAGACACCCTAAATCTACTCCTTTTTCATTTTATACTACAGATGACATTCAATTTGAGTATCATCACCCTCACAGTTATATATGGAAGCCTGTTTCCACAACTAAAAAAAAAGTTTGGGTTTTCTCACAACCAATCAGGAAGCTCATAGAAAGAGGTCATGTCATGTTACCCAGAAGCAGCACACGTGCACTTTAAATGGGGTAGTGACAGTATCAGTGAGCTAGCAGGTTCTAGCAAATGTGAACAAATTCTTTCTTTTTGACCAAAAACTGAAAACGTTTTCGGATTTTGGACAGCTGATGCCTTCAGCTTCTTGCTTCTGGTTAACAAGGAAATGATGTACAGATCACGGACCTTCCTGATTGGCAAGTCGAATTAACGCAAAAAATTTGAGATAAGTAACTCAAAATTTCAACTTATTAATTTGACATTTCAGGCTATTTTTGTGGAGGAAACAAGCTTCCATGTTATACCTCCAGCAAAAGGTCGACAAAAGACACCCCAAAGAAAGTTACGGGGTGATTCTGTAATGTCGAAGATGCTGCTGCTGCGCACATATGAGCCAGTCATAATGTTGCATTCATGCCAACAGTAGAGTTTCACACACATTATCATTGTAAAGATTTGGCCAAGGCTGATTGTTTTACCTGCTTTACACTCTATAAGACTTTTATTCAATGAAATGGGGTTAGGGTTAACTGGGAGGTTAGGGTAAATTGGGGACAGGGTTATGGTTCCTAAACAGTAAAAGCAATGCTTTTGTTAAATCCCTTGAATTAAAGCTTCAAGTCTGCACTACAATCACGTCTTGACTGTCTGATTTAAAATCCACTGCGGTGGTGCACAGAGGCAAAATTACAAAAATGTTGTCACTGCCAAATACTTATGGGCCTAACTGTACCTGTATTTTTGTGTGATGAAAAGCAGGTGTGCTTGAAATGATACAGCTGCAACAAAGACGCGAAATTGTAGTCCTGCAGTGAGCAAACTGTTGATTTTTTCATGCAAAATGCTGTCTTGCTTTCAGTCCAGGACCTGCCCCATTTTTTAGTGTAGATGTGTGTATTTTTTACCTGCTTGGCCCAACTGTCCCTAAACCATCTTCCATACCTCATGGTTAGAGTACACATTATCATAATGAATGTGTCCTCACAAACACAAAAAAAAACAACAAGTATGGTGTGTGTGCACTGCACATCTGTTTGCACATTATGCTTGAACATAAGAGAGCGTGTGAATCTATGCATATGTGTGAACCATCATTAGAGGAAGGTCAATGTGACACCAGCAACACTGCTTCATAAATAATGTAAATCAGCGCAAGAATTAGACTTTATAATTATAACTCTCTACGGCACTATGGTTACTGTTTGCATGTATACATGTGTACATTATGAGCATCTGTCTGTGTGTGTGTGTGTGTGTGTGTGTTTTTGTCTAATCTCTAATTAGCTCCAAGAGAATACAGTGGCTATTTAAGTGTTACATTACTTAGTGCTAGAGATAAGAGAAGTAGTAGAGGGCTTAAAATGCCTCGGTTCATTATAATTTGTGTAGTGTAGTTTATGTGCCTGTTAAAAGAAATTCACAATATGCAAGAGAAAGAAAAGGAGGAGAAAAGGGAGAGAACATTTAGAATATGCAAGCTCACAGGCTTATACTCTATTTGTATGAATGAGCATGAGTGAATGGCTCATGTTTATAAAGTGAGCCTGGCAGTGAGTGTATGTGAGTGTTGCACTTGTAATCATATTCATCCCTGTCAGGTCAGCCGCAGTTTACACTGCCACTTTCAATCTAGTGGCTGTGACTTCGCTTTAAACAGCACACACATGGTATTTGGCTGCTATTCTAATGACATTTAACGCTGACCGATAGGGACTGCATGTCACTCTAATTAGAAGAAGCGTTCCCCTGTATGGCAAACTGTTAGGCTAACATCGACTCCTCCCTGCAAATTTGGGGGTGAATTATTGAAAAGGGCAAAGCTGAGCACCTTGATGAGGCTGGCACATTTGGTTGGCTGAATGGTCAGACTGACACAGCTCAGAGAAAGAGAATAAAGGCCATCACTATCACACTAGTTCAGAGTGCAGCTTCGTGTGGAATCTGGACCTTATCATAGAAACAACTGGCAATTCACTGCTAATTTGACCTAAAAGGCCGAAGTTACCATCGTTCAAATTAACATCAAATTTTGAACGGCTGTCCTCATTTAAGTATTTACAAGAAGCAAGCCCTATGGCTCAGTGCCACTGGAGTAAAAATAGAATGGTAAGCTCCTTGTGATCAGGCATTGGTGTTTGCACAGTAACTGCGATTAATTTTTTCACATGCACAGACAGACAAGCAGTTGTGGTGACTAAGTGGTTGGGCAGAGGTTGAAGGATTTCCATGCTCAGGTCCAGTCACAAGGCAATTGCAAGGTTCACAAGGTGGGAGGTAACCTGTCTCTAACTCTGGCGTAGACTGACAGCAATCACGCTCAGACAGACTGGCAAAGGAGTGCAATTAATAACCGTTAAATTTATAAACACAGACAGTGTTAACACATTGCAATCAATCAGTCTGCAGCGCATCTCTTTGCAATAACGGACACGACTGAAGTAGTTGCCAAGCTGGCAAAGAAGATTTGGCAAGTTTTTAACGGGCGCAACCCACATACTCGACTCTGCTGCTCACTGCATTTTCCTTACAAATATGGCACCATTGCCAAGAAGCACTGTTACAACAAAGTAATAATCAGCCAAACACAAATTTCCTCACTTTCTCTGCTAGGTTTATATAGGAATATAACCAGAATACAACCATATGGTACCCACTTCACCTGTGTCGCCTACTGCAAAGAGATGTGAAGTTAAATAGTTTAACGTAACAGATTTGCAATCTTCAAAGACTTATCACAATTAATCACCATATTATCACAAACAGTTTTCCTGCAATTGCCACCTTGACCCAATTCAATAGCAAACTGATAGCAGACTCCCTTTGTTTTACTGCTGTTGCATCGCCATCTTCCTGCAACAAAGTCGCTTAAAGGACAACAACTGACTGAGAGTGGTTGCAAACCTGGTCCCCATCTTTGAAGCAACCATTTCAAAGGCAACAACATTTGCAAGTTCATTGAACTGAATTTCATTGAATCAATACATGCACTCAGACCCAAAGCCTGCCACACTCGCCTATTTTAATAAAACCATAATAGATCACAAGTGTTAATGTTAATATGGAAGTGAATGGCAATAAATGACATGCTTTCTTAATATTAATGTCACTGTTTAAAAGCTAATACCAAATTCTCAAATCAATCTGAATGTACAATGCTGGACACAGGAAAACAAAACACATTTGTAAATGTGTTTCTTGATATGTCTTCTTCAGCTGCCATTGGGACATTAACTTGATGACTAAATGAAGCTGACTGAAATCTAATTTGAATTTTACTCTTTGTTATAGTCCAAAGGTTTTCTTACAATTCACTTGACAGCTGAACAAAATTTGCTACAGAACCACCCAGATAACTAAACTGTTCAGTGCTGTTGTAGATCCTGAATATGTGCATAAACCTCTTTTAAGTGTGAGTGTGAGAGAAATAAAGAGTGTGTTAGCCGTTCCCAAGTGATGATTGACGTCGCTGATGACAGAACGGTGGCATCGGATTCTTTTCTGTCTTGCTCCCAAAGCTCCTGACCCACCTAATTGGTTTTCATTGTTTAAAAGACCAAACCATCAAAGACACCACTGTCAATTTGACGGCTTTCACTTTCAGATTAGACTCTCTCTATTATTTATAACTGACAAGAAACTTTCTGATACGCACTCTCAAATACACAGACAACAATCCTGAGTTGTCTACACATAGACCACGCTTTGGTGATCATATATGCACACTTATGCTTTCTCTGCGCGCGCACACACACACACACACACACACACACACACACACACACACACACACACACACACAGAGTGTAAGCATGTTCAAAGACAGCCAGTACACCCTGACACAGCAAAGAGAATATATGACCAAAGGGACTTTTTCAGTGTGTCTGTGTGTATTTGTGGATGTGTGTGTATTTGTGGATGTGTGTGTTTGAGAGAGAGAGGAAAATGAAGATGGACAGTGTGTGTTTGCATATGTATGCATTTCAAAAGGAGACAGACAGATTTTGTGAGTGTGCGTCTGTGTATGTTCAAAGCCTTCACATTTTGCCTCTGTACAGACTGTGCAGAACTGCTGTGACAGAGCAGAAAAACCGACACCGATACAAGTTCTGTGGGAGTTTTTGTTCCAAACAATACAAAAAAGGCTCATCCTAATGATCAAAGTACTAGAATAACCCAAGGAAATGTCACCGCATAATCCTAGCCATTAAAAATAGCCCCTTGTTAAACTTTGCTGAGCATAAAAATAAATACCAAACTTAGCTTAAATGTTAAATTCCAATCAGGGAAATATTTGACATAAAATAAATGTTTCTGAGCTCTCTGTTGCCTCAAAATGACTTTTCCATCTCCACAAATAGACTAAACTTTAACAACTCCTCTGACAGCTAAACAGTCTCCTGTTCAGCCTCTTCCACATCAGCACGTCAGCTAACGACTGAAGAAACAACCAAAACCGCTACAAACAACATCCCTTTTCTTCCTTCCATGCATGCATCTGCAGCCTAATCTAATCTGCACCTAGCTCTGCTAACTTAAAAATAAGGATGCACATACAGCACAGATTGAGTCCGGAGGCTAGATCGGCAAAGCTATCTTCCTAGTTTGGTGGGATGCCAGCCTGCAGTCTGCACCAGCCAGATACAGCTCAAACCAGGAGAGGCTTAAATGTTCATTTCCAATCAGGGAAATGTGCGACACAAAATAAATGTTTCTGGCTTTTCCATCTCCACAAATAGTCTAAACTTCAACAACTCCTCTGACAGCTAAACAAACAGTCTCCCATTCAGTCTCCTCCACATCAGCAACGACTGAAGAAACAATCAAAGCGCTTTTCCATCCTGCTATGCATGCATCTACAGCCATCTCTCATCCTGCACTTCTGTATCATAATCTATCTAATCTGCACCTATCTTTGCTAACTTAAGATCAAGGATACACATTTAGCACAGATTGAGTCTGGCTTTGATAGAATGCCATCTTTCTAGTTTGGTGGGACTCCAGTCTGCTGTCTGTCACTACCAGATACAGCTCAAACCAGGAGAGGGTCTGACTCCGCCTATTTCCACCCACACATGTTCTGCTATACACGACACACACACACACACGCATACCTCTTTTATCCCAGACTGTGTTTCCTCTTTAGGATGTCAATCAAACATTGATAAGTACTTGCTTTTGGACTTACAGTGACAACATCCTTCTCTACCTGCCTGTCTATTTTCCTTTCTTCTTTACAAAATTCGGAGGGGGGGAGATGATAATATGAGTTTTGTCAATATTGCATACCAGCCTCCCTTTCATTCCCCCTTTTTTTTTTCCTACTGTGATAGTGATCCAAGTGATAAAGCTTGCCTCTATTATTAGCAGTGTAATAGAGGGCTGTGGTTGTGAGGATCTGACAAGGAGATGATAGCAGAAGTGCTTACTCCTCCATTCTCCCCGTTCTCCTCCTATATCATTTAGAAAATAGTCGCAGTGCAGCAGCAGATCATGGCTGGCTAATGGCCTTAGAACATAACTGCTGCCACAGTAAGACACACTTACCATTACTCAATTTGTACAGACATTAAAAAGAACATCATTAAATGTAAGAATCTATCTGTTATTTCACTGTTCAAACATGCTCCAATAAATATTTGTGATTACGCACAAGACCCAGAAGCCAAATTAAGAGGTGTAATTAAGAAAAGAGGGAGACTTTAGCTGTGGAGGCCTAGGGCTGCTCTCAGGATTGAGTTTTCTATTATGGACTCACAGCTGCTTTGTCTAAATGTTCATACCTCCTGGTTTTGGCACCTCTCAACCAAAACATGCATCTTTTTCTTTTTAAATTGCCAGTGGGTGCATTTCCAGACATACTTATCTTCTGTCGCAAATTATTTTCTTTGGAGAAGCTCCAGATTTGACACCTGGCAACATCAAGGCGTTGAAATTAGGTCTACAACATTAGGCTTTAGGGAGCGTTCTCATTCAGTCCCAAAATACAGACCATTCTGTGTCTGACCGGAAGTGTAACATGCACGGAATAAAGGAAGAGAAAACCATCCTTGAAGGATGATTCTACTTTGTTTTAAGTTAGGTCTAATTTTGAGTGACAACAATAACAATGTGCTCACAAAAGTAAAATACTAAAATCTGGGAACACAAATCTCAGCAGACACCAAAACATACAATGGACTACATCCCAGTTTGAGAAAATATGTGTGAAAAAGTCCTGTTAGAGAAACCTCGCACACATTCTTATTTGTTAAGCTCATAAAAAGACACAAAGAAGAAAAAATTAATACCACAAGCTTATTTCCATAGGCTAATGTTTGTTCTTGTGCTTGTTCTGAGATGAGAATCAATAACAGGTGCTTTATGTACATGTGTGTTTTCAGTGAGTTCGGCTCTGACAGCAGCAGTGAAGGCGACCAAAGCCTGCATAGATTTCTAGGGGGTATGTATTTGGAGCGCTGTGGGGGACTCTGAAAAGCCTTCAGAATAAAAAAAAGAAAAAAAAAAAAAGAATAGTTCCCCAAGAAGCCCCCTGCTGTCTGTGCCTACTGTATGAGTGTGTTAATGAGTTTTCTGCTATGCATCCGTTATTTACATGTACACAATTTAGGCTCAGTTTGAATACATTCACCTCAAATGGTACGCTTCTGTGTGTTCATGTGTCTGCATTGTGCCTAGCACTCTCAAGTGTGTGTTCCACCAAGCCTAAGAAGGTGACATATTGGAGGAGCTTCCTGTATCTATAATTCATAGTGCAGCCTCTAAACAAAGAACAGAGTGCTCAGCTCCCATCAGTTATGCTACAGGGGAACTGACACGGTTGCAAAAGCTGCAAACAAAATATAGCTGGATAGCTAGGACCTGGAGCTAATAAGAGGTATTACAGACTGTGATAACAGAAAGGAGCACACAGACTGACAAGAAGGCTGACAGCCACATGTGGAATAAGGAATACTATTTTCTTTCTGTCTCTTTTCCTCACCGCCTTGATGGATTTTCTCTGACCCACATTATCAGGAAACAGACAGGCAGACGTGTAAACAAGTTCAAATATGACTCAGTGTGCTGTCTACACTGAAACAAAGGCTCTTTCAACACAGTGCCATATTTCCTTTGTTGTGATAGACACCTGTAATCACCCCATGCTCACAATGAGGACAATCATGCAATATTTAGAAACTCAAGCTCCAAACATTCTCTGAGGGAAGATGTAACATTTATACCTGTTGTGTGTTGAGGTTTGTCTTCATGCTACACAGGTAGAAGAGTTTGTCATATTAGTCAAGCTAACCACTCATCCCTGCTGAAGGAAGCATTGTGCGCCTCTTTCAAACACAGGGTGGGATGAGTAAAGACAATTTTATACAAATAACAGAACAGCCAGTTTTCTAGAGCTCCAACATTGAACATAACACAAAAGCAAATAAGTGAAGCGTCGAAAAGATGAAAAGCTTATTTTATATGAGAGAAAATTAATCATCAGCGAGTTTTTAAAATTAGCCGAAATGTTTAGGTAATCTTTCCTCTGTTTTATATAATTGGTAATTAATTACATTTGGATTTTGCAGCGTTAATATTGATGTTGTCCCTCTAGGCACACCGACAGATATACACACACACTTCTTATCGCAAATGCATTC
>VUQJ01028030.1:32006-42615 GCA_015108635.1 Andinoacara biseriatus | reverse complement strand
AAAAACAAAAAACAAAACAAAAAAAAAAACAAGGCATAAGATTGAGAGAACAGTCTATGAAGGAAGGAAGGATTGTGACAATGCAGAGATCAGGGGAAGCCAAACTGATTAATTAGGGATTAATTACTTGTATTGGGCATGCAGCCAATAACTTGGTGGTCACTATTAATAAGTTCCATGTTTTACAGATGTTCTGTTTCAAAACATTCTTTACAAGGGAATCATTGGTACAGCACTCAACCAATCAGGAATTTATAGAAGAATGGTCAGATGGATGCTAAAAGGCATAAGGCTAAAAGATAGTACACTGGAAGTTTGTCACTGCCTGAGTAATTTTCACAAAATGAGAAGCTCTGTGGAAACAAAAGACAGATTTAACTATAGCTGCATTTATCTAATATAGGGCCTCTCTAGAGAGCGAGGGAGAGAAAGCGAGAGAGAGATGTTCTGACATCTTCAATCCAGCCTAGTGGCGCTTGAGTAGTACTACCATAAAGAAAGAGAGATGCCATGTCATGTCTTCTGAGAAGTGATCCCAACACAGTGACCAGTATCTTTGGCTAAGAGAATTTCCTTACAAACCCACAACAGTACTGTGACGGGATTTAAAACCAGCCTGGAAGTCCTCCAGGGTGTCATGCTTATCTAAAAATCAACTGAGCTGCGGTAAATAATCTTCTCTAGAATTTTTGAAATAAAAGGGAGTTTAGAAATTTACCTGAAATTGGAAATTTGAGAGGGGTCTAGGCCAGCTTTTTTAATGAGTGGGGTTACTACTGCATTCTTAAGATAGGCAGGGACTATACCCTTTGCTAAGCTCCCATTAATAACACTAAGCACATAAGATGCCAAGGTGGGAAAAACCTCCTTGAAAAGGTGAGGTGTCAAGGGGTCATTTTTAGACCCAGCAGGCTTTGTATGACCAATGATTTCCCTCAGAGATGACAGACTGACAGGCTCAACTGGTCAAAAACAGCCGGGCATGTGACAGGGATAGAGGGGTCATAGGAGGGAGAACTAATGAGGGCCCTAATGCTAGCAACCTTATTGATAAACAACTTCATGAAGTTCTCATACAGTTCGAAAGAGCTCTGCAGGTAATCAGATTGAGGTGCACTCGGAACAGAATTTACAACTTTAAAAAGAACACGAGGATTGTGACAATTAGAGGTGATGATATCAGAAAAATATTTAGATTTAACAGCCTTCACAGTTTTCTGGTACAACTGCCAACTATCCTGTAGTAACTGGAAGGAAACTTTTAACTTGTCCTTCTTCCACTTACGCTCAGCTCTCCTGCACTCCTGTTAACCAAATTCTAACTGAAGAGTCTAAATACTGCACATGGAATATTTATGTTGTGTAATTTAACAAAATCTACAAAAGACTCTATTTTAAGATTAGTCTGAAACATAATGATCAATCTAGGATTGCAGAGATCATAAAGTGGCCTGAAAAGCCTTTGAATGCACTTAAATAATAACTAACACTGCAGTGGTTGACTGTTGAGACACACACCATATGGTCTGCCCACAGTCAACTCACAGTCAACTAGTAGCAAGTTGCAAGGATATTATAGGGATGCATTCAGTAAACCAAGGTAGATGTGGTTGAGTTGGTAGAGCATGTTGTGACTTAAATCAAGATTGGCGGTTTGCACTGCATTGTCCTTGTAGCTTAAGTGTATTAGGAACATCAACTTTAATGAAATTAAATGGAGTTTATATTAATATATCATTGACATTTATTTTCCATATTTGCAGATTGCTGCAGGCCCTACTGCAACTGGAGCCCCACCTCTACCACCACTACCAGGAGCTGCAGGAGCTCCTCCACCGCCTCCACCTCCTCCTCCCCCACCTGGTGGAGTTCCTCCCCCTCCTCCACCTCCACCACCTTTCCCTGGCCATGCTTGCATTATGCTACCACCTCCACCACCAGGTGGTGGACCTCCGCCTCCCCCGCCACCCCCTGGTTTTGGGCCTCCGCCTCCTCCACCCCCTTTTGGGGGCCCACCAGGACCTCCACCACCTCCTGGATTGCCTGTAGTCAAGCTGCCTTATGGACTGGAGCCCAAGAAGGTCTACAAGCCTGAAACTGTGATGAAGAGGGTCAACTGGACCAAGGTATAGCAATCGGAACATTCATTTGTTGTAATAGATTTTCTCATCGTCACTCATAGTACGAGTATCTTGAAAGGCTAAGAAACTTAATCTTACACTTCCAATTTTTTTCCCATAAATTAATTTGCAGCTTATTTACAATCATACTTCCAAACATTTTGCACTAGCTTTAGATGTTTTTTGATTTTTTTTTAAGGTCTGCACCATGATAAAATGTAAAGTTGAAGGTTCAAACTAAAATAAACCTCTATTTAAATCTAATTCTAATCTAGTCTAACAGCCGTTCAGCCACAGGCCACTCTACTCCATACTCAGCACCCATTTCAAAGGATTCAACAGTAAACAATTTTCACTGCTCAAATGTCCTTGGATTTGCACATTCTTAGCATAATTGAATGAAGACACACTTGAATATAATTTCAATAGGACATTCTCTATCATTTGCACTGTATTTTACCATAGATAATTTATCCATTGCCCCAGCAGTTCTCAGGATTAATTTAGTGGGTCTTTACTGATACTTATGTGACCTTGTGTTTTAGTCTGAAATTAGTGACTGCAAACAAAATATCAGACTAGTTCATTTGACATAATGCGCAAGATACAGTTAATAGTTTTGCTGAATCAAGCTACTTTAAAATTTAATTTTGAAGGCTGTTGACATTATCTATTCATGTGCTTGTTATTTTACTATGCTTAAACAAGTCATGTATATTTTTCTTCCATATCATTAAGTATTAATTCAACCACATGCCACCAAATGACAGGCATAAAGAGCAAACAACATGAAAATGCAAGTCAACAGTAATTACTTGCTACAAAAGCACAGAGGTGGTGCTCTTTGTTTGAATTATTGGTCACCTTAAGAAGTCTTTAAAATGACAAGTATGCAAATGTTTGACTTTGTGTGGGAGTTTCCTGAACAGTAAGTAAGACTAATAATAATGGGATGTCATGCCCATTGTGTAAACAGTAGGGGAAACTGCAGTTTGTTTCTTTATACTAGGCAGGCCTGTGCGTTTGTTTTTGCCTTGATATTTTAAATGTGATTAGTCATTTTCTTGTGAAATATCTATGTGGTTTGGTTGTGTTATATGATTTGTGTGCATGCAGTGTAGCACAAATGACCATTGCTTCTAAAGTGTACAGAAACAGGTTAATGTGCAGGAGCGTTAACCTTGCCTCCATAGGAAATGTAGTTTTGTGATGCAAATGAAATTCATAACCACCTGAGGAAAAACAATCTGTGTCTCTTGTGTCGATTAAGTGGGACATGAGTCGTCTGTCTTCCCTGCGTGCAGCAGACAGCAGCATAGTACTGTTAGAAATGACTATGATTTGGTTGTATAAAAAAAGGGGGGGGAGACAGTTCTCATGGATACCGACTATGGAATGGAGCAAACATCAGCCACCACTTCTACATCGATGACATCAAGCTGTATGCCAGGAGTGAATGAGATATTGATTCACTGATCCACACTACTAGGTTCTACAACAATGACTGGAGAAATGTAGTCAGATGGTAACAAAGAACTAATGGGGAATGCACTACCAGAAGGCAACATGGCAGACATAGAGGACAGTTGCAAGTATCTTGGAATCCCACTGCCTTAGTGATCTCACCCCTCTCACCCCCAGTGATGGGCGAATCATACCCCTTGTAACCAGATTCTGCTTCTCTATGGAAGGCGTGTTAGTCTGATTGAAGGGATCCTTGAAGTATTCTTTACACCAAACACACCTGAGTCAAATATAGAAGGGATTAGCAGGACTCTGGAGAACTTGACTGCATACTGAGGAGGTAATTCAGCTATTTGATTAAGGTGTGCTGGATCAGGGACACATCTAAAATCTGCAGGACACTAGGCCTCGAGACCTGGATTTGAGAATCCCTGCTCAAAAGTAAAGTTGTGAAACATGGTTCATTTGGATTCCATGTCCCCAGCCTTCCTTGGAATGCTGTTGAAGTTCTACAGGAAGAGTGATTTGAAGATCTTGTTGTCAGATACATTTGGGGGTGCCAGGCCTGTCCAGGATAACTGGCCACCCGGTTGAGATCTGTTGACAGCTCAGGTCCTCTCTTCACCTGAGTCCAGAACATGCGGCTGCAGATCTGATGATATAATTACAAAATAAATTGTTGACCTGTCACATAGGGTGTCCTGGTGCCATCTGTATTTATGAACACTCTTAATCTCAGACATGGTGTTCATTATAGGCAATCTGTGGTTGGCAGAGAAGTTCAATAATAGAACATCACTTGGGATCAGATTAGGCACGCTGTTCCTCCCTGTCACACCCCTCAAGATCCCACTGTCATTCCCCAGATGGGGCTAGGTATTTTGAACTGTTAGTTCAAAGTATAGTCATTTCTGTCCATCGTCTCTCACCGAGAGCAACTACAGAGACTGGTTTCAGAGCCTGAGCCATGCATCGTTGTGAGACCTATTATATCTAGCTGGCATCTCTCAATACACTGGTTCAGGCTCCTTCCCCACCATAGAGGTGATGTTCCAGGTTTCAAGAGCTAGTTTCAGTACCTTGGGATTGGACTGCCAGGACCTCTTCCCTCTACTCCCACCTGATACACATTGTACCCAACCCCCACGGTGCTCCTGCAGTTGGTGACCCCACATGACAGTGGGCCCATATTGCCTCTTTTGGACTGCACCCAACCAGGCCACATGGGCTTAGGCTTGGCCACAAGGTGCTCCTCCTTGAGCCCCTCCCCAGGCCTGGCTTCAAGTTGGGGCCCCAGTAAGGCTTTGGATCTTTGTAGAGGCTATGACCTACGTCATTGCTAGAATTTATGCCTATGCTTTTTTTAATGCTTTTTTAAAAAACAAAAAAACAAACAAACTTCCCTTTTTGGCAGTGTTTGCAATAAGAAACATGATTTAAATGCACTGTTGTGCCAAACACATTTGTTTTTATAAGAAGAGGTCTATAAACTCTCTAGAAGCTCCCCTTGTTAATGTTTTTTCTTTTTATTTCATTTTATTAATTTATTCATTTTATTATTGTTCACATGGGTACATGTGCAATACAGGAATAGCAGAGCTGACAGGCAGGAAGACAAAAAATGAGACCGTGAGAGAAAAGGAAAAGGGGGAGAAAATAGGAGAAAAAACAAGACAGAGCACAAGCAGAAAAACACACTGGGTCATCAATTGCTGCATTTGCAAGAAAACACATCCAAAAACAGCACCTAAAAAAACCCCTAAAACACAACAGAAAGCTAAATAGATACATAAACCAAAAATCTTGTTGTGTTGTGTATGCATGTGTGTGTGTTTGTATAAGACCGGTTGTTGGCAACCCGCGGCTCTTTAGCGCTGCCCTAGTGGCTCCCTGGAGCTTTTTCAAAAATATTTGAAATTTTTTTGTTTTAATATGGTTTCTGTAGGTGGACAAACATGACACAGGCTAATATAGCTAACATTGACACTTAAAGCCTGTGTTGCATTGATTATAAGCCTTATATAAGGCTTTTAATTTTTTGTGGCTCCAGACAGATTTGTTTTTGTTTTTTTTGGTCCACTATGGCTCTTTCAACGTTTTTGGTTGCCGACCCCTGGTGAGTGTGTGTGAATGTCTGTATCTTTGTCATGAACGTACTTGATAATGAGGGTGAGAAGCTGAAACAGTGCCCCCCAGGATCCAGAGGTAGACAAATACTCAGGAGACCCAGGCTGTCCACAGCCCCCAAGAGCACTCCAGACCTGAGGCCACACATCACAATCGGAACCACATGTACAATCTGGAATAAATATGAGGAGGCCTTAGATGGAGCCCTCATGGCCAAAGGGCAAGAGCCCCAGAGAACCAGAGGCAACCGGCCATCCAGGCATGAGCCGAGCACAGGGCCCTGGGGCCCCAGGCAACCATGCAAGGACACACAAAGACACACACTGATTCACATTGACCCGTCCTTTAAAGTGAGGTGTCCTCCAGAGCCAACAGTGACCCAGGACACAACCATCCTGGCCCTCTAACCACCAGCTGACCTCCACCTTGTGCAGGGGTAAATGTTCAGTTTCTGTCATATGTGAGAACACGATCCAAAGTGTGATTAAAGTGCTGGATGGGCTCATTTACATTTTGAGAGAAGCCAATTGAGCCTAATAAAGGTTAAATGCAGGCTTGAGGCTGTCATTTTTAGCATCTGCGTGGATGTTACAATCACCCACTATAATTTTTTTTTTTTTGAAATGAGCACTAAATCAATAAAAAGGCTGAGAAATAAGATAGAAACTCTGAGTAAGGGCCAGATGGACGATAGATAACAACAAATAAAACAGGTTATTGAGTTTTTAAATTAGGGTGTACAAGGCTAAGAGTCAGGCTTTCAAATAAATTTAAACTGTCTGGGTCTATGGTTGATTAATATACTTACGTGGAAGATTGCTGCTACTCCTCCTCCTTGGCCTGTGCTTTGAGCATTCTGACTTGGGGATGTTGATTCATTTAAATTAACATAGTTATTCTGCTGTAACCAGGTTTCTGTGATGCAGAAAAAATCAATATGTTGATTAATTGTTAAGTAATTCAACTATCCAGGAGAAAAGAACTCTGGATTGTCACTGGGGCCTTCGCTTTAGGGCTATAATTATTCCTTATATTGAGGTGATTGTTTTTATTCTCATGGATAAATAAAAAAAAAACTGCGGCAAAAAAGCAATTGGAAATGCATAAGAGGAATAAATGGTACTGAACAGGCGACTCACAGTAGTTGCAGGCACGTTATGCCATAGCTTACATCATAGGGTTTCAAGAGATTTTTCTTTCCTTCATTGGGGCCCTCTGAATCATTCTTTGTCTGGCCCCTCAGCCAGGACCAATTTGCCTTCGAAGACCCTACCAGTAAAGCCCCAACAACATAGCTCTGGGGATCAGTGCTACACACAAACTCCTCCACCACAATATGGTGGCAATTCACAGGACGGGATAAACTCTCACAATGCTAATTGTGTAGTTGATAAGCATATGAGAAAGAATAGAAAAAAAAAGAATGGATGCAAAAGAATGAGTTAATCTGTTGGACAGAACACTTCAAAGCAGCTCATGTTTAAGCTCAATATTAAATTAGTAGTTCAAGTTGTAATAAGTTCTTTTTCGCAAGCAAAGATGTAATTTCTGTTCTGCTCTTCTCTGCTCAGGCCCAGCAGGGAAAAGCCAAGAATCACTTACAGGACTACATGTTAAACAAAATATTAAGAAAATTAGAAAAAAAAAAGTTAATTGATCTAGTTTTGTTTCAGGTCTGTTTCAAATGGTGACAATTTTTATTTATTTTCTTTTAAAAAAAGAAAAAAAAGAAGAAGAAAAAAGCTTTTTCATGAATTTTTGTGAATTTGTGTGCTTCACGACAGGTGAGAAGTACCTTTGAATTTGATCATGAAAAAAATGTGTGACTAATTCTTAAACTTTTATAGTGTCTTTTGTGCTTTGTTTATCTGCAATTCAGGACCTCTCTTAAGAGAAAGATGGACTGTGGTTAGACTGTTTCATGTCATTACCTTGACTTAATAGCACAACGCAGGAGCAGTAAAAAATGGCAATTTCTAAAGCTTAAGCTGTTTTGTTGTGCTGCTTTCCTTCAGATGAAACCTTTTAGTTTATTAGATATTTGGTTAAATATTTTTCTATTAGTTTCAGTTATGCTTATTTAAAAAAAGGAAAGAGAAGTATGCCTCCTGAAATCTGTGACTACTCAGACTTGTGAGACTTGTGAGAAGACTCAATATTAATAGAGTTGTAATTAAAGCAGTCACGGCTAGACTTTGGATGTGCTTTGATTAATCCTTGCTTTTATTGATAGCACCAAGTTCCAAAGGGCCGGTTGTGTCAAAGACTGTCCTGGCACACAAAAGTCATAACCAGCCTTTGATGAAATTGAGATGAGAACCGTATGTGTTTTTCTGTTTCTGATATAATGGACAGTCTAATGCCAACTCTAAAAATGGTACTATGAATGGAACTGTGGGTGCTGTGTGGGTCCTCATTGTTCAGCACACACAATTTTGCAAAGTATCAATGGCTTCCACATTCGCAACACAGAGAAGGCTAATATCTTTACATTATTTCAGTAATTTTAAAACATTCATATGTATTTTGAAAAAAAAATCTTTATCTTCTTACATTAAGTTAAGAGCTAAAAGAACAAGTGACAATGCTAAAGAAAAAACTTTTCTTACTTTAAATGAAACCAAGACTGAAACTATTGTATTTGGAAGTCTGTGGATAAGTTAACTGATACCCTTGGCCCTCTTGCTTCTTATTGTTCCTCGACTGTCAGAAATCTTGGAGTGTTTTTGATAGTTTCTTTAAATTTGAGAAACAAGTGAACACAGTTGTGAAGACCATTTCTATCAGTTACAACTAATTGCCAAAGCAAAATCCTGTCTCCTCAAAAGTCCCTCGAGAAACGTATTCATGACTTCATAACCTCCAATTCTCTGTATTCGGGTCTTGAACTGTCATCTCGCCATCGTTTGCAGTTAGTCCAAAATGGTGCTGTACGTTTGTTGACAGATTTTAATTTTTTTTTTTACTTACTTTTAAAGTTTTGAACAGAATGGCACCCAGCTATCTAGCCAAGCTGCTCAACCTATATAATCCGGAAATCATCTAGCCAGATGCTCTTAGTGCAGCCGAGGTCTCGCTTTAAGCATAGAGGGGATCGGGCTTTTGCAGTCGCAGCCCCCTAGAATCTAGAATAATCTGCTACTTGATATTCGTGCTGTCATTTATATCCCATCTTAAAACTCACCGTTTTACTTTAGCTATTAATTCAAGTTCAGTTTGAACCCCATCGGGTTTTATGTTATGACATATGTTATGACATTTTTATTGATCTATGGATCTTATTTTGTATTTTGCACTTTGGTCAGCCTTGTTTGTTCTTAAATGTGCTACAGTATAGAAATAAAATTGATATTTAAATAAAAGACATTGCCCAAACAGTCCTTAAGTCATCTTAATTGAAGAACAAATGTTACATAATTCTCATCATTATTATGATTATTGTTTTATATTTTTGTTATTATAGTATTGCATGAATATGAAATTTTTTAGTTTTATTGCATTATTGAATTTTGTTTGTTCCTGTTGTAATTCATATGAAATAGCTGTTATAAGGAATAGGCCAATTTAAATCAAACAAAAACAAGCATATTTTATATGCATGTGTTTGTGTGTGATGATTCTGAGTGGGTTGAATAAGACTAAATAAGAGCACAGAGGCACTTTGTTATCGCTCCTTGATCCCAGAACAAGCTCGCAACAGTGTTATACTGTTACTTTATGTCCTTTAGAGTGATTGTACAGCATTAGGTGAAACTTCGTCTGCATCACATGAGTGTTTAATTATACCTCCTTTTAAAATGACTGTGTTTTTGAAGATGGTTATTGGCAGCTTTGCAAAGTTCAAGCATTCGACAAAAGGTCACAAATGTAGAACTTTTAACAGAAGTAGGCTAATGGCATACATATTGGTGTTCCTGTGAGAATCTCCCTTTACACTCCTACATTTTCTTCTTTCCTAAGCAGTGTTGTGGTTCCTATGATGTCGCTTCCATATGACCACATTCATGTGATTTCTCATCATATACAAAAAATTAATTTATGTCTCAGGTCCCGTTGTTGCTTTTTTTATTATTCTTTGTTTGTCTTTTTTTTGTCACTCAGATGCTAAGGATGCCACTCAAGGGCATGTGTGTGGCCGCACACAGAAAAACACTCAGAAACTCCATCTCCAGTGAGAAGAACTTTTGAGTGGCAGGTTGGTGGAATGACGGTTTCTGATTGTGGTGATAATGGAATCCTTGTGTCATTGCAGATAGTGCCTCAGGAAATGGCAGAGAATTGCTTCTGGATCAAAGTCAAAGAAGAGAAGTTTGAGAATCCTGACCTATTTGCTCAGCTTTCCCTCTGCTTCTCCTCGCAGAGCAAAGGTAAGGAGGTGTCATCTTTCTCCACCCCATCCTTAATTAATCTGCAGACATATGCTTCCTTTAGCCTCTTTTCTCACTTAAATGTTAATTATCTTGAAACCGAGAAAATTTTCACGTTTGACACCATGTCTATTAGGTCTGATCTCTGTGCCAATTAGGAATACCAGTGCATTTGTTGCACTGTGGTTGTGTGTCTATGAGAAAGTTAAAATGCCAAGTAGCTCCTCTTTGTGTTTGTTGTTTGTACCCACTGAGTAGTTTCAGATCAGTGGTTTTTATTTTTGTGCATGTGGACGTGCACAAACTTGAACTTGTACATATATGTGTGAATCAAGAGCAGCCATGCTTGGTTTGGTTCTTGCCTTTTCCAGTCCAGTAGACCAATCTTCCATCAGGGAAGACGAGAGGCTTTGATGAAAGAAGCTCTGGGAATTTACTTGTCCCGGCCAGTTTGTTTCTCAGATACACAACCAGGCTACCTAACTTGCTGATGAACAACACAAGCAGTGCAGAGCAAGCTTGTTTTTATAT
>VUQJ01028030.1:5844-17399 GCA_015108635.1 Andinoacara biseriatus | reverse complement strand
GTTTTGTGTGTGCGTCTGTGTCTGTGTAAGTCAGACCATAACTCATGTTGGCTGTATTGCTGCCATTTCTGTCTCTCAGACATACACACATACACGTGAACACACACTCACACAAAGCCAGCAGTCCCTCTGGATTTGCGGGCTCCTCACATGCAGGCTGGCAGGATTCTGTCTGCCTTCCTTTTCCCGGCCGCCTCCTCCACACAACCTGGTCCAACAAAGATAAACACATGCTGGGTAGATTATTAGAGAAGTACCAGGGCCCCACAGCAGAGCAGCCAGTGCACAATTGTGCTTCGAACGTGGTGGTACCTTGTAGAATCCGATGCATTCACCCCCAGGGTGTTCTGATACATACTTAGACACAGGTGGGTGCTGATACCGGCATGTGAGCTACAACAGACTCCTCTGACATTTCATTGTCAAAGAAACTCCCGGCACATTGTTTTCACTAATGGCATTTCTGCTGGTGTAGATGCTTTAGCAGCTTTAAACGTACGAGGAAACGTGGCGGTTTTTAATTGATATTGCATATTATACAGATGTGGGGTTCAATAGAAAAATTGTCATTTTTTTTTATCTGATCAAGATTACAAAACTCATCTTGGACTACACAAGAATTCCAGTGATGATAATGATGATGAGTAAGCCACTTTTAGACATTAACTGCTCAATATCCCAAGTGAGTGCTGATTGAGAGACCTAAATAGCCTTCACTCAGCAGAAGCACTCTCCATCTTCTATCTTGTCTTTATGCTAAGATAATGTTAGCATTGGCATGTCAAGCTCAGTGAAAGTGACGGATGCTGAATTGAAATGATCTTGTAACATTTTTTTCTCTTAGTTTTAGTGTCTGTGAAAGACAAATCTTTAAAAATCAGTTTTTGGAAGTAGTTGCAAGATGGGTGGCAACATTTGTGATTATTTTAACTTTAACATCATTATGTACATTGAACTACTGGTTAAGCAGATGCTAGTGAAGACAGATCTAGATGAAGCTCTTAGCAGTTTTCTCTTTTTTTAAAAAGCTGTCCTTAACTGATATCACGCTTACATGATGTTTGTAGCTGTGAGAATGCATTACTCGCAGAGTGAGCTTTCTTTATATCTCTTCATACTAAATTCAAATGTAGATCCTCATTTTAAAGCTGATATTTTAGAAAAAAAAATGCATGGCATTTGCATCTGTTTCACTCCAAATGAGTTTGCACCCTGACTTGTGTATGCTTATGAAAGCAGTGTGCTCTAAGCATTTTTCTATGTCCATGGAAGAGTTGAGGGAGTAGTAAGAGATGCTTTTGTATTATTTTCCACTTTTCAGACTATTTAAGTGAAGGTGTGTGAAAAAGTCAGCACCTGAACAGGGGATGTGGGCAGAGGACAGATGTAGATGGTGAACATGTGAAAGAGATGTTTAAAGAAGTAGCATTATTTGAGATGAAGGTAGTGATAGAGGGTAAAGGATGTGATAAGTACACCAGTGCAGGCTGTTATTGCTGCTAAGGAAAATGATAACATATCTCAGCGGAGGATTTGTGTATACAGCACCATACTTTTGTCAACTATATAAGACCAGGTTTTAGCTGGGAGATTTCTAAATTACCCTCCTCCACTAGGAAGGAAACATCACCCTCCTATTATTTTGTTGAGGTCATTAAGACATGTCTGCGAAAACCGTGGGATTTTTTTTAAAAGGTCAAGTGGTGCCAAAGATCAACATCTGTGGTATTGAGTGGATCATAAGTAAATGTATGGATATGTGTGCATTATTGTGCCTTCTATATGGTACACAGGGCCTGAAACACACACCAGAGCACACTCACCCTGGCCTTGACAGTGCTACTCATTGTGCTGTCTGTTGTAATTAAGAAAAACATGCTGTCAGACCAATAATAAACATTGGTTTAGTCATGTTGGAATTTTTCTCTGTTGAATGTTATTGGTTATTGTCCTTTAGCACCAAGAAAATAAGCCCCAATTATTGTTACACATTCTCACCAGAAAATATGAATAGCTATTTGCTAGCAGTGCAGCAATTTAAGGTCTCTAAAGCATTTAATCACTAATCAGAGCTGGCAGGTCAAGGGTGTATTGCTACCTTCCAACAATCATTACTTAAGCTGTCAAACCTGGAGAAAAGAATATTCACGCTATCTAGCGTTCGATGCATTTAGCACGAGCAATCTGTCCCTTGCAACATGTGAACTTGTCATTTATCTGCTAAAAGAGCACAAATATGCACAGAGGGGTGTTGATGTTTATTTAGTCCCTCGGCAGAAAAAGTTTCAAGGTGTTGACTATTCTAGTCAAACTATAAAACATGCTGGAAAATGCATATCAGAATTATTTTCTGCAGATAAGCCAAGAAACACATTTTTTCCCACAATGATTAAGGTTATTAAAATATAAACTGAATTACGTTTATGAAGCTATACCTGGACATACACATATTTGGTAGAATTTATTTGCTAAAGTGTTGCAACTGAACCAGTTCTCTGTTTATCCATAATCGACTTTCTGTTATTAAGGTTATTATATAACAGCTTACTGCACTTATGTGCTGTATCTAATTCATCTGAGTTAGATGCAGCAAATAACCAGGAGCTTAAAAATGCTGCACAAGTCCAATCTCTGTGTTGATTTCATTTTCGTGAATGAAGTGAATAATAAATATTGAGTGTTTTAACTGATTTTAACAGCATGTAAATTCCAAGTAATTTTAAATACTGATAGTGTGTTTGCCAAAAATATCGTTATTGTTTTTGAATTAGATAAACTAAATCAAACAAGTTAAAATGACCTGATAATAAGTACATAAAAACACAGTGCACCACACAGAACATTAGGGGTTGTATTCTGATATTCTGTGAGCATATCCTGCCCATTTTAACTAAAGCACGTATTTGCATGCCATAGTTCTTGTTTTGATTGAAATGATTTTTTACCTGTCGTCATTCCACTTGCAGTGGAAGTTTTCTTTCTCAGTTTTCTTCTGCCAGTTGGGGGCACTGTGATACAGGCCAATGACTGAAATCTCTCTGAGGTTTGAATCTGTGGTTTGTGGTGAGAAGTGCACATTCTCTATAGCCTCATTGGAGTTTTTAAAAATATCATATATATATGCCTATAGAACACAGACCTGACATCAAAATTTAATCAGATCACACAGCAAGAGGTTTCTGTAGCATTAACTTTCAGATGTTTCATTTCCAATAGGAGGAAGCATTTTCAATCCCGTGGTCAATCTGTTTTTTAATCTGGTCATGGTTTGCGTCAAGATGAGTTCAACCTCTCCTCTCAGGAGCTTGTGCCTGCAAGACTACAAGTTCAGTCCTGAATATCACTGAGAAGATAGAATTAGGCCAAGGAATGTTCACTCCTTTGCAATATATGTGGGGACAGCTTAGAAAAACAGTGAGCTGAAGAAAAGGCCAAACTGTTCCTTAAAATGTAGTGTTTGAAATTTGAAATGTTGAAAGGTTATGTGATACACAGAGTTAGAGTAAGGAAACTATGTTATCAGAAACAACTGCAACACCATTTTGTGGCTTAATAAGACTCATTATCTCAGCGGGGAACAATTTTTTTTGCTCAGGCATTCTCCTCACAATCAGGCGGACATGCAACAAGCCTACACATATCATTGTGTACAGTATAATTGGCCTACTTAAAAATAATAAATAAAAAAAATGGTAGTATCTTGAAGCAATTGTATAACCATTATGGACTGTTACTAATTAGTTTGAAATGTTGTTTAGGAAGATTTAATTAAAATTAATGGGTCTCATGAGTCTGAGATGTATGCAAACAATATTTACACATGTCAACAAATTAAGTGGTGTTCAGTTTTGACTTTAAAATAATAAAAATGATAATGATGAGAGCTCTTGCTAAGTAACTTGGATTATGTATGTAAAACCAGTGGAGGCATGGAACCAGTATGGCATGCAAGGCATATAGTAACATTATTAGTATTATTATTTTAATATGAAAAATGTTCAGAAATTCATTTGCCATTATAAATACTTTAACCTTCATTTTGTGCAGAGGCTTCCATTTAATTTAGTTCAGTAATTTTGTGGATGCATACATGTGCTGTTTGTGTGTGGGTCATTCACTCTCTCACACTGTGACATGTCGATACACTGTAGTTTGTATATCATCATCAAGTACCAAATAAACTGACAGGCATTCCGATATCATGCTTCAATTTTTGCTTTACAGTTTTTGAAGCTTGTACACATTTAATATTTGATGCAAATATATTTGGTCTTGCTTATCTCCCAAAGTATAGTATGGCTTTAAAAAAGGCAATTAAATTTTGATGTCCTTGGAACCCAGCATAGCATTTTAAGAGAATATTTCCAATGTTTGTTTTACACAGCAGTTTAAACTGACACAGTGGTGGTCTTAAACCAAAACATCACAAAAACAAAAAGGTTAGCATTCCACTAATGCCATCCCAAAATGAATCCTCCAACTTGGACACAATGATGTTTGATTCATTCGTTCTCTTCTGCTGTAGCATTTGGTATTCCTCCAAATGTTTGCATGATGTCCTAAAGGGCTTTAAATCTGAAGCAGTTACAGGAATTTTTGGGTTTTTATTAGCAGCCCGATGCAGTAAATTTGACAGAGCAAACACAAACAGACCAAAACAAGGCTAATTATTACCACTTATACTTATTAGGTGGCATGGACTTAGAAATAACAGCTCACTTATGTGACGAAAAACTGTATACAATATAGATTCCCAGAGACACTGGTCAGTTCACGTTCATGAGTGGACACATTTGTGATTTGCTGCACAGTTGATTATGCTTTCTTATTTTTTTCTTTTTCTTTTTTTTTAATATAAAATAGGTGCGCAGCTAAATTGGGTTGAGTTGGCTTCTCGGTTGAGTGTGTAAGACCTGAGCAGTAGAGAGGTGAGGAGGAAAAAGGCAACTACCTCAGGGCTTTCTTGTCCTTTCTTGTCTTTCCTTGGCTAGTCATTATGCACTTGCTTTCTTTTGCATCCTGATCAGAATCATAAAGGCATTATTTTCTAGACATGCATATTATTTGTCAAATCCGCACTCCTAAATTGTATAAACCTAAGTACACCTTTCCTTTTTTCCTTCAAGAGAGGGAAACACAAGTAATGGCTAGAGATATGATGAGTGTGGGTGCATTTGAGTGGATTTGCTGAAGCTCACAGACAATATGTGAGGGTTAATTTTGCATGGAAAATTGTTTGCATCTAAAGATAACTTGCATATTTGTTCAGGTACATTAAATGTAGGAGTGAAATAGAAATTGTAACTAGCCTGCGTTATTTAGTAGTCAGTGAAAACAGAACATGGTGAAATGGTGGTGCAGCCCAACTCACGCTGTTTCTTTGAATCAGATAATGCATATAATTGATATTTGTTTGGAGGTTTTTCTTTATCTATTTTCTCACAGAAATTGCTATGACATCGGCCACCACCTTTGTAAATATCTCTTTTTGGGTGTTTTGGCAATGTGGCATAATCACTCAAAATGGCATTTATTGGCTGATGTAATGGTACGTCTGTATCAATAACTAAACACATTCAGTACAGTGGCACAAACATGTGGTAACGTGAGTGTTTGTGAGAGGAAACTTATGCAGCACAAAACATTATTTAACTTTGAGCATTTCTGTATTAAGTTCTGTAACACACTTTGCACATGACTGCTCTAACAAATTACTTTTTTTGCATCTCAAAATAAAGCCTAAAACTATAAGGCGTAATTCATTTGTTTACATAATTTTACTAAAACCTTGACACTTGCAACTTGTTGCTATAGGCAAAGTAATCAGTAAATCAAACTGAAAGGTGTGGATCATTTTACAATATTGTTACGAAGGCTACTGGTGGGATTTCCAATTAAGATGCAATCTGTTATCTGTTCAGACGACTAATAAGCACAACAAAGCCATTGAGGGGACCCCCTGGAATTCATATCAGACCACTTGAAATAAGCATCAAGTCCTCCTATCTGATGCACTGCCAGTACCTGTTCACTTTCCCAATTAAAACCCTAGGCAAATTGTTCTGCTATCAGTAAGGAATGTTTTCGTTATACTGTCATTGTGACATATAATGGGTGAACGCCAGCTAACTGTGTGGGCTGAGAGCATTTCATGTTGCTTGTGGTAATCTTTTTTATCTGAGATCCATGTGTATGTGCATGTGCCTGTATATGTGTGTGGCTGAACATAGCTGTATGCCATGAGAAGCTATCACGGGTCAGCACAGAGGTATACTTCTGTGGTAATTAGGACTGTGCCTTCCCGAGTAAGATGCAGAGGCCACTGGTGAAAGCACGGCATTGATGACCTTCACTTTATCAGAAAGCCAATTACAACATGAAAAGGAGGGAAAAAAAGAGTGAGGGTGTTATGAAAATGAGTTACAAACAGAAAAAGACAAGGACATGCTTTACTCCTGTTTCACCTAAAATTTTGTTTGTTAGTATTTTTGGGCCTCGTAACAGAGCGTGACTAAGGCTTTCAAACAAATATTGTAAGGTAATGTTACTTTTTTAGGTTGAATTGTTTTGATTTGTGTGTGTGTGTGTGTGTGTGTTTGTGTACATGTGGATGTATGTAAGCAGTTCAGTTGCCTGCAATGTAGGTTATCTTTTTGAAACTTGTGATATTTATGCTCTCCTGTGCCAGAAACAAGATATAATATAATTTTTGAGTTGCTGTATTGAGGCATGCAAACATGGCGTAATAAGTAAAGCAGCACTACAAACTATAGCCTCAAATGTAACATTATCGAGATATTGATGTTGTCGTTATTGAGTTTCTCACATCTGCATGTGCACGTGCGGTTGCCTGGATGCATGTAGACTACTCCTTTAACAGGGAGACTTGCTGGCTCAGCAGGGGGAAGATATGAGAATTTCCAGCACCGTTGAAGGTTGATAGGCCCACATACACACATCCCCTCAGAGATTAAGCGTTATGGGTAAGCCTCTCCTCAGGGCAATTGGCACCGGGTGGAAAATATGTCTCATCCATACCATGCCTCATATCTCTTCTACTGATATAGGCCTAACATGCACAGAGACAGCACCACTTATAGTGTACACACGTAAATAATTGTGTATACTAAGACACAGACACACTCATACAGACAAGAGTGACTGAATCCAGATTGTTTCAAGGCTTGGGGGTGGGTGGGTGGTGGTGGGGTAAAATGGATGCTGTAGTTTAATTAGGCTCTGACAGCACCCACTGAGAATTGCTCCTGAATGTGACACTGTTTTTCAAATGTCATCGTTGAGTGCTTGACTTAGAATGAAATGCGAGTCATTACTCAAACTGTGTCACGTTCATGTTGTTTTATTTATTTTTTTCTGCTTTCATTTCCTTGGAATAGTATTGTAATTAACAGTGATTTAATAACCATGTGCCACACGATGGCTGCAGTATGATCTCATCAGAATGACCTGTCAGCTGGAGAATCTACAAATACACAGTCAGCAAACGGGAACAAATAAAAAATTTGATAGCTGCTGATGGCCAACCAAAATCGTAACAAAAATAATTTGTCATTATTTTTGTGCATGTGCATAACACAGCTGTCAGCCTGTATGCATTTTAAATGGTGGCTATACACGCCCACCGCATAGTGTTTTGATGGAAGGGAAAAGTGAAGCAGCGATCGAGTTGATGTTTTCAAACGTCTTCAAAAGAATTGGATTTATTGAAGGCAAATATATTGATATGTCAAAGCATGTTTTCCTACCTGCTTTGTCTGGTGCCCATTTCAGCAAAGATACCGTGCCATTGCCCTTGGCGCCGTTAAATACAGCAACATTTCATTTCAGTCAGAGCTGTTATGAATAACTCAAGCTCACTGCCTAGTCCCATGACCTCAAAAGAAAAAAAAAAAGAATTTAAAAAGAAAGAAAAAGAAGAAAACTCATATTATCCTTGGCTAGGGAATTATGCCTCTACCCATGTTATTGCTGTTTTGGAGAAATTTTCAAAATGGTACATCTAAAATTTTCAGGTTCTCCACTAACGCCAGCATAAACAGTGGAAGTGCCCATTCTTTTCAATCCCCAAAATGAAGACATATAGTCACATACAGTAGTGAAATTCCCATATTTTGAAAGGTTATTGTTATGACTTTCTTCAAATGTATGTGCAGTACACCATATTCTACGAAAGCCTGCTACTTTCTTTGTGTGTGCTTTTATGTTTTCATGCTCTTTGTACGCCTCCAATTCTCTTGCTGTTTGAATTCCCTGATGGCCAGAGAGTTTGGACACTCATATCAGTTGGGCAGCACTCTGTCTGTGCCTTCAGTCCTCATCTCCGAGTGATTCACTCCACAGTGATCAGTGGAGTCCACTGAGGATAATTTATCAACTCTTATACTACTCTACCGGATATAATTCTCCCGCTATGCTAGAAATTGTGCGATTTTTACTGGGGCTACTCTCCCACAGTGGAATCTAAAGTAACATCCTGTGTAAACAGTAGTGATATCAGTGATACCTTTGATATACCTCGCTGTAACCCTTAGAAGTCTAAAATGTTTTGCTAAATCAATTTCTTTAAAAGAGATTTAGCTGGAAGTTAGTTGTGTAATTTCTTTTAGTTGTTTCAAGTTTTTACATAATCATTAAGTGGGATGTCTTGCCTGCTGGTTATATTCTTAACATTTCTCATGCTTCATGCTTTTATTCATGTCATATTTCTGAACTATTTTGTAGTTAATTTGTTGATTCATCTTCCTCTTTTTCACAACCTCATGATTTATCAAAGGTTTGCATGTTTTACATGGCCATATTGCTTTATCTGGGCTTCTTGTTGAGAACAAGTTGATTCAATATTCATTCTATTAATTTCAATTTCAATTTCAGTGCAGTTTTATTTATATAGTGCCCATTCACAACATAAGTCCTCTCAAGGCACTTTGCAGTATGCTGTAAGTTATTTTTTCCTCCGTCTTTCTGCATAATTACTCAAAAAGAGAAGACGGAACATTTTGGGATCACTTTCTTTAAAACTCTGATACTGGACACTGGCCTTGACTGAGGTCAGAAATCTGAAACTAGGTTAGAATCACTTTTTGCAGTTAAACTTGGATGTCTTTTTATGCTCTTCCTACATCTCCAGTTAATATTAATATTTACTGACAATCTTTTCTATGAATAATAATTTAAATAACAGTAAAGGTCAGTGTTACAAATATTTTTTGACTCTTTGACATGAACTGGACTTCAGTTGTTCAGTTATTTTCTAATTTTTTGTTGGTATTTAAATGGCAGTGGTGGTGGGAACAGTGCTGTTTTACCCTGAATTCTAATGTTATGGCTTGCAGAGAATTAATGTTGTCATGAGGGAGATGAAAATGTGTGTGTGTGTACATGTGGCTACACAGCCTGTGGACTAGACCAAAGGATACTCAGCTTTGTAGTGGTAGCCACCATGGAAGGTATAACATAGCAATGTGAGCATTCAAAATTCATCTGAATTTTTTTCATTGTACCTCTATGGCAGAGCACAGGACTTTGTTGAAATTTTAATGGATCTTTGACCTAGATTTGGTGTGCATGCATGCATGTGTGGGTCTGATGTGTGTCAATCTTAGCATTGTCAGCTGAAGAACCACATTTACCATTGATGGAATTGAGCAGAAATGTAGCAATAGCAGAAATATCTGGCATACTGTCTCGTCTGCAAGAGCCTGTGTTCAGTCCTAAAGGAAATAATAACGCTAGAAAAAGAGACACATCTGATGAACGTCTGTGTGGCTCCACTTTCAAAATTGAGTGCTGTGCATAATAATTTGCCACTCATTTATGCATTTATGAAAGAATCACCCTTGGGCTTCTGGGTCTGCTGCAAAATCTGCTTTATTAGGAAGAAAGGGGCTGAAAAGTCAGGCAGACACAAGCAGAAAAATGCAGGACTCATCACCGACAATCATGCCATAGCTCAGTGTATGCACTGACAGGGTAAAAACTGAATTATGGCTTTCTTCGTTTCAATTTGGCAGTTTGGTGTTCTCCCCCAGCCACTTTGTTTTGTTGTTAGTTGAGCAAAGGCGTCTCTTAAGCAAAGTGAACCCCGTTTTGGGAATGAAAGAATGAAAGGCCCACTCTAGTGTAATCATCTTCCATGACAAAAAAATCTACATCTGCCATCCTTTTTAAAACAGAATTTGGAAACTTAAGTTCAAGGTTATTAAAGCATCAAGTGAGGTATCTTTGCTATTGTGTGCAGCAAAAAAGAAAATGTATATACAATGCAGTATATATAAAGGCAAAACTAGGTATACTGGCCACCTATTATACTACTTTTCACTACAGCGAATCAGATGTTCGTGTCCCGTGATCACACTCAAATCACTGGTCAATCACTTGCTCTACAGGATATAGATTTATAGACAGTGATTCCAGTTGTCGAAATGGTTTTCTTTATGATTTTTTTGAAGTGCCTCAGCTTCAGAGTCAACCAATTTCTTTTTAGACTTGGGTTTGAGGCCAAGTGAAAGCCACTTCTTTTTATCATCACATAACATGTCAAAGGTCAAAATCTTTCTGTAACAAAACCAACCCACAACCTAATTAGTTGAGCTGCCTGCCAAATACGCTGCTGCATTGTGGATCTGGACCCTTGACTGCAGCTGGAAGTAAAATTAAACCAGAAATGGGGAGGTAGAAGAGGATTCCTCAGTAGGTGATTAAAAGTAACCTTTGGAGCTATGGAGAAGCTGTTAGCCATGCCCTTTATTTCCCTGCAAATGCCATCTGAGAACTCTGGTCTAATGATGCAACAATAGTTTCAAGGCAATTACAATCTCCCAAAACTGATACGAAAGCATTGGACTTGTGAATGGGAGAAATAAAGAGGTAGGGAGTGCAAAGGTACATGTCAATCCAACATGGAGTTAGACAATAAGTAAGGCGCCTGAATAATGTAGAGCCATTGGCTATACTTCTTTATAGCCACAGGGGCATTTTTAGGCTAGCTCGACTGTAGATGTTGGCACGTTTTATTAGCTTTTTTTTTTTAACTGTGTCTGTATTAGCATTCTTTTCTCATGCCTGGAACAGTAGGATGCATCAACTATGCTAGCAGGCAAACAAAAAACATGTCAGCCCTTGTCTGCCCTTCCTATTAGTGTAGATGGGGCAGCTCCTATGGCTGCCTCCAGGTATGGCAGCAGCAGGGGATGCTGCACCCTGCGGGAGCCTTGTTTTGCCGTAGCCCTTGTCCTTGTAACCAGGGGAATTCTTTGAGGCCCTGCCAATCATTTTATAACAATCACAATAGCAGCTGTCCACTTTGTTTAGGCCCAGCATGAGTGGAGAGACATATACAGTATACTTGTAGACTTCCACTGAGATGGTGATAAATAAAATGATACAATACATACCCACACACAGACACACAAATATGTGCACAAACAAACATGAATGGTTTGATAAATGCAACAAATATGAAAAAAATAATAAATGTGATAACACAACTGCAATGCAACTGTTTCTTTATTCAAATATATCTACACTTGCTGGTG